>CAUYLG010049705.1:0-140867 GCA_963573385.1 Cacajao melanocephalus
AGGAAAATGTGGCACATATATGCCATGGAATACTATGCAGCCATAAAAAATGATGAGTTTGTGTCCTTTATAGGGACATGGATGAATCTGGAAACCATCATTCTCAGCAAACTGACACAAGAACAGAAAATCAAACACCACATGTTCTCATTCATAGGTGGGTGTCGAACAATGAGAACACATGGACACAGGGAGGGGAGCATCACACACTGGGGTCTGTTTGGGGGGACTAGGGGAAGGACAGTGCGGGTAGGGAGATTGGGGAGGGATAACATGGGGAGAAATGCCAGATATAGGTGACGGGGGGATGGAGGCAGCAAACCACATTGCCATGTATGTACTTATGCAACAATTCTTCATGGTCTGCACATGTACCCAGAAACTAAAGTACAATTAAAAAAAAAGATATTAACAAATACACACACACACACACACATATATATATATATACACACACACACATTCCTTATTGTTTAAACAGGCCAATTTTTTCCTTTCTCTTCCTTCTCACTCTATAGTAAAAGGTTTTCCCTTTTTTAACACAGACTAATAGAGCTCATCTAAGAAAATTCTAAAATATTTCTGGAGTCTTATCCATTATTACATCAAAATTAGATTCAGGTTTATGTTAAAAGCATGTACTGATTTTTTTTCTAATGAAAAATACACCACTGGAAAAACTTATCTTTGTCTAGTTAAAAAACAAAAACATTTGCTAAGCTTATTTGTGCATTGGTATGTGCCAGGCAGATGTTATCTCATTTAATCCCCATGACAATGCTCAAAGGCAGGTTTTCATATTTCTATTTTATATGTGATGAAATGGAAGCACACTTACAGGTTAAATAACCTGTCCAAAATGTCAAGTTTGGGAATTGGTAAAGTGGAGCATGAGCCAACATCTAACAGTGGGCTTTTCCCCACTAAGGTCACTTCTTACAGTCATTCTCTAGCATCCACAAATCTGCACTAGTACCTAGATTTCAAACATTTCTTTTTCTTTCTTTTCCTTTTTTTTTTTTTTTTTTTTTTAGATGGAATTTCCCTCTTGTCGCCCAGGCTGGAGTGCAGTGGTGTGATCTCAGCTCACTACAACCTCCACCTCCTGGGTTCAAGCGATTCTCCTGCCTCAACCTCCCGTGTAGCTGGGATTACAGATGCCCACCACCACGCCCGGATAATTTTTGTATTTTTAGTGGAGACAGGGTGTCTCTATGTTGGCCAGGCTAGTCTCAAACTCCTGATCTCAGGTGATCTGCCCGCCTCAGCCTCCCAAAGTGCTGGGATTACAGGCATGAGCCACTGCGCCCAGATTTCAAACATTTCTATGAGCTGATCTTCACTGATTTTTTTGAGGCAAGATCCCAGTATTATTTCTTATTTTGCCAAAAAAAAAAAAATCTGCTGTAGAGATCATGGCTTTCCACAAACGGCATAATAATAGCAGGCAGATGGGCAAGTCGGTGTGCACTCACAGCCATTACGTTTCAAGTCTGTGATTTGGCCATCAGCTCCCTGTGGCTGGGTGACCAGGGAAAATGTTTTGGTAGCTGGAGTTCTTGGTGAACTCCTGTCCCTGCACCAGAATCAGCAGTTTCTTTGGGAGCAACATTTGTCTTATTATAATAATCCCAAAAAAACAGTGATCAGAATTAGGGAAGGATAGAAAACTGGTAGCCTCAATGGCTATCTATAAATCAATACAAGTTTTAGTTTCCAGGTCTGTTCATGAGCTGTATTTCACAAGATATTTTTATACCTTGTTTACACGCCATGCATAGCCAACACTCTTTTTTTTTTTTGTATTAACATTTCGTTTATTAGAATTTTTTACTCAGAAGTTTTCCCAATGTTAAAACCCAGAATTTCAATAATTCATTCCACCAAATCAAAGAAAATAAACATGTCTGCTTTCACATATGTTACCATGAACATTTGTCAAGAAATATCTAAATAACCTCAAAAAAAAATTAGGGGAAACAATAAATATATTTTGAAAACCTAATTATGGGGCAATCCCTTTCTCTTTTCCATTTTTATTATTATAAAATATCTAAAACAGAGCCATGTACCTTTAACTCATACCAAATCAATAACAGATATCCTCTTTTGATTTTCTGCCTTACCTACCTCTTGGCTTATTATGCTCTGTACATTGCCTCCCATTCTCAGAAAGGGTGCAGGGCTGGGTTTTTGTTTTGTGTGTGTGTGTGTGTGTGTGTGTGTGTGTGTGTGTGTGTGTGTGCAGAGATGACCATTGATTGAGCTACATGTATCCAACAGTTTTGATAAAGAACCAGAGAAGAAGCTGGCCAGCCGCCTGTGGTACAGGAGGTCTCACTCATATGAGCTGGCTTTCTACCAATTTCTAGAAGTGGAAATATTCAAAGACAGAGCAGATGAGCGGAGAGAAGCAGAATGTAGGCTGATGTTCCTTGTAGGCCTGCACACCTAAAGAACCAGCAGAGGAAGCAGGTGAAGAGGAACAGGCCAGTAAAGGATGTGACATACAGAAATGAGGGGGAGTGTGCGCCCTCGTGGAAAGAAGTGTTTTCTTGATGACTGACTAGTTTCCAGGTGCCTGTTCTGTGAGAACTGCCCATAATTCCCAGAAATGTATCCAATGACATTTCCTATATTCTCACACTAACAGCACCTGGGACCACCTTGAGTTTTGTTTTTTTAAAACATTTATTTATTATACTTTAAGTTCTGGGATACCTGTGCAGAACGTGCAGGTTTGTTACATAGGTATACACGTGCCATGGTGGTTTGCTGCATCCATCACCCCATCATCTACATTAGGTATTTCTCCTAATGCTATCCCTCCCCAATCCCCGCACCCCTGCTATCCCTCCCCTATCCCCCCACCCCTCCTCTATCCCCCCACCCCTGCTATCCCTCCCCTATCCCCCCACCCCACAACAGGGCCCAGTGTGTAATGTTCCCCTCCTTGTGTCCATGTGTTCTCCTTGTTCAACACCCACTTATGAGTGAGAGCAGGTGGTGTTTGGTTTTCTGTTCCTGTGTTAGTTTGCTGAGAATGATGGTTTCCAGCTTCATCCATGTCCCTGCAAAGGACCTGAACTCATCCTTTTTATGGCTGCATAGTATTCCATGCTGTATATGTGCCATATTTTCTTTATCTCCAGTCTATCACTGATGGGCATTTGGGTTGGTTCCAAGTCTTTGCTATTGTGAACAGTGCCGCAATAAACATATGGGTGCATGTGTGATTTTTCTACTTGAAAGCTAGTTTGGGTTCTAACACTCTTTCTGAAGTTTGTTTGCTCAAATATTTCTGCAACAGGTTGTTGCTTTATATTTCAATTCCCCTTCAGACAGAAAGGGGCAGGGAAACATCTTAGCACAGAGAAACAATCCTTCCTTTCCTCAGGGAGTCAGACTAGCCTGGTCCAAATGCCAGCTGTGTGACTTTGAGAAAGTTGCTAAGCTCCCTGTGCCTCAGTTTCTTCACTGATAAAATAGTATCAGCTCATGGGAGATTGTCTTACTTCACTTGGGCTGCTGTAACAAAATACCACAGACTGGGTTGCTTAAACAACCAAAATGTGTTTCTCACAGATATGGATGCTGGAAGTCCAAGATCAAAGTACTGGCCACTTCAGTCCCTGGTGAGTGCTCTCGTCTTCCAAGCTTGCACACGGCCCTCATCTTGCTGTATCCTCACATGGCAGGACAGAGAGAGAAAGAGAGCTCTGGTCTCATTTTATAAGGGCACCAATCTCATCACGAGGACATCATGTAAACTTTACTACCTCCCAAAGGCCCTGGCTCCTTATACCATTACATTGAGAGTCAGGGCTTCAACATGGGAATTTGGGGCAGGACATAAACATTCACACCATAACAGGTACCGTTAGTAAAGCAACTGGCAAGAGCTCCATAAATGTTAGTCATTATTATTGTCACTTAGATACCAAACTTAAGGAAACAGAAGATATTGCAATAAAGAGCATCTGTGTACCCATCTTGACAAATATAGAGTGGTAAGCATATATTGTGGCAGATGCTAAAAGACACAAATAGGAATAAGGCAAAGTTGCTTCCCTGAAGGAGCTGTTGGACTCCTGTGCTCTTTGGAAGACTCTGCTCCAAAAGACATCCTGCTTTCCTTGAGGACCACACTGTGTTTTGCGAGGAAGGTGTTTCTAGTTATGGGAAAATATCTACAACAGGCCTGGAACACACACCCGTTGCACAACCATACAAGCCATAGGACAGAAGTCACTAGACAAGCATTCACATTTCAGCTGTTGTAGTAACTCTCTGTGACTTTGGCCAAGTCACTTAACCTTGTTCAGTTCAGCTTTCTTCTCTGTGGAATAAGAATACTATTTATTTAATGTTTACTTTAAAATGTTCATGTTTTCATTATTATTGTATCAAAGGAAAAGATGCTTATCTTGCACTTTACAGTGTGGTGCCTAACAAGGAGACAGCTGTGCACAGCATCTGGGCCGCAGAGTCCATGGGGTGAATGGGGAATCATCACAGTCATCATCATCATCATCATTGTATTGGTCCATTCTCTCACTGCTATAAAGATACTACTGAGAATGGGTAATTTATAAACAAAGGAGGTTTAATTGACTTACAGTTCCACATGGCTGGGGAGGCCTCAGGAAACACAATCATGGCAGAAGGGGAAGCAGGAGGCAGCAGAGAGAGTGTGAGTGTGTGAAGGAGGAACTGTTGAACACAAAACCATCAGATCTCGTAAGAACTCACTTGCTAGCATGAAAACAGTATATTGCAAACCACCCTCATGATCCAATCATCTCCCTCCCTCGACATGTGGGGATTACAGGTTCCTCCATCAAGATGAGATTTGGGTGGGGACACAGAGCCAAATCCTATCAATCATCGTATAGCTTCTATCATACCCCATATATGTCATATGTAACAACTACAGCCCTAATTTGCAGAGTTGTTGTGAGAACTAAATGAAGTGTATGTAAAATCAGCTATCTGTAGTTATCTCATACAAGGACTCAATAACTATCCTTAAAACAAACAAGTGTCGTACCTCCTTGTCAGGACGGTATGTGAGGAGAAAGTCTCTGCCCTATCAACACATTTATCTGTAACAACAGGCAGAGCTCAATAAATAGCCATAATATACTGAGGCTGTGGCTCCATGAAGACAAACTTAACAAACAGAGTGGCCAAGCATGGTGAACTTCTGTCCTTGTCCTCAGGGATCCACCAGGTGGGGGTCCTCGCAAGTCCCAGCGTTAACATTTAATGTGCTCTGGCACCAAAGATAAAGCAAACATGAAAAGTTTTTCCACAGTGCTACCTACGTTTTCGCTGATTAGTTTAGAAATCACCCACGTATTAAAAATGAAAAACAAAACACAGCAAGTCTAAAACAGGGTTAGTTCCTTCTCCCCTAAAGCATTTTTCCACATTCTCTTTGTCCCACGGAAATGAAGATTCAAAGGAAAGTGTTTTAAAAGTGATACATGCCCATTTTTTTTCTAAATTTAGATTTAAACCTCCATGAATATTAATGGAGAGAGTGAGGCAATATAAAATACTGTTTTTCAAAGACTGATAGAGGATACTTCTCAGAATCAATTGAGGTCTTTGTTAAAAATGTGGATTCCAGACTAGTTATCTTGACCCTCTGGGGATGAGGCGCTGGAATCCCCGTGTTTAACAGGCTTCCCGGGGGACTGACTCTCACACACGAAGATACTGGAGAAACGCTGATAAATGAGGATAAAATTTTCTGGGCTTTTTTGCCTGCAAACGACACCGGCTAATTTTTAAAACAAAGCAATAACAGGTTGATTTAAAATTGACAAATGAGAAGATGGGATACCTTAAAACATTTCTGACTTAAATTCAGTTGTCCTTTGATATCCGTTGGGGACTGGTTTCAGGAACCCCCTGCCCATAGCACACACACACACAAGTCTGAGGTTGCTTAAGTCCCTTGTATGAAATGGTGTAGTATTTGCATATCACCTATGTACAACCTCCTGTACCCTTTAAATCATCTCTACATTACTTATAGTATCTATACAATATAAATGCAAATGTAAATAGTTGTTATACTGTTTTAATGTTGTATTGTTTTTGTTATTGTTATTTTAAAAAATACGTTTGATTTGCAGGATTCGCAGATGCAGCACCTGAGGAAACAAAACCATGAGTATAAAGGGGCAACTGTAGCAGCAAACTCCAATTTGCAAACAACCATCTTACCAAGTTTGATTCTAGGGCTCGTCTAAGCTTCCTAATAATGTCTTAGGGACCATCTAACAATTTAGAAAGATAAAAATGTGTGTGTGTGTGTGTGTCTGTGTGTGTGTATTACAGTCAGTTAGACCAAAATGTTAAATAACCATAAAAGAATAAGGTCACAGAATAACCAATAATCTCAATACTCAGGAAGACTTACTGTATATTAACCAATATTGTGTGCCCACCCTGTTGGACACTGCCCTAGCCCCTAACATACAAAGATGAATCAAAGGTAGTTCTTCTCTCCAGCTCACTAGTACAGTGATTCTTAAATAGTACAGGCTTCCAGAGCCTTTGAGAGTCTGATGATGCTCATAAGCTTTTACCCGGAAAAAATGTACATATGCACCAACACTTGATTTTGAATATGGTTTCAGGGGACTGGTGGAGACCTCACGTGAGAACCTCTCATCAAGACAGACACAGGGTATGAATTGAGGAGGCTCTGAATTCTGGAAGGTTGGTGGTGTTCCCTTCCCACGGGTGTTTCAAAATATAATGTAACTGTTATAACGACATAAGCGTTCTACATTAAACTTGCATGTTTTGAGGTCTTCTAATTGCCCATTTCTGTCTTTGTTTGTTTGTTTTTGGTGTTGATGGTTTTAGTAGCTTGTTTTGTTTACGCCTCTGCTTTGTCAGAGCCCAAAGAGTGTATTTCATTTTCCTGTGGATAATGTTGCATTAAGCTGGAGGGAAGCATCGGTCTCCACACATATTTATTACATTACAATATAGGATGCTACAAGTTCTGAGAATGATCTGCGAGTACAGAGCAGAAGGCATGGGGAAGAAAGTGTCATCTCAACACAGTTATCCAAATATTAGTTCTGAGCTCAAATGGAATGTTCTATTAGTGGTGCTAAGGGAAGGAGATGACTCTCAGTTAACAGGCAGTATCCCCAGGGTGTCCTCCACAATTCCTCTGGGCTAACCAGTTAGAAAGGGCATACGTGAAGCTGGTATGGAGAACAAAAAGGGAAAGGCGTTTGGGTAGCATCAGATGTTCTGTCCTGTTTTCCAACAAAAGATACCACTGAACACCTACTAACGGAGAGGACTGGGGCGAGGTAATGTGCGAGCCAACGCAGAGCTGTGAGCAAACAGAGGAGGGAACGGGGAAGGATGAATCAATTGAGAGAAAAATCCTGCCACATGAAAAAGGGAATAGAAAGGGAAGTGGATAAGACAAGGACAGAGAAAGTGGCCAAACTTGGAGGACTGTGCTCTGCAACTTACCCGAAAGTTGATAACAGAACAAAGAGGCTCCCAGAGCCAAGACCCAAGTGACCTGGGTTCCCATTCAAAAAAGATTTCCATCCTTATTGTTCAAGTTATTTACCTCAGAATACATTTGTTTTTAACTCTCTCACACACATTGACCCATGTCTTCTCAATCACCACCTGCTTTCACCCAAACATCCAGAGAAGAGTTGACTGTTTATTTATTTATACTCTGCCTGTTTCCAAAATGGATTTAAGGCAGTGGACCACAAAAGGTAAGTCAAATTTCAATGTTAAAAACTCATCACTGCAAGAATTTTTCATACCTTTAGCTAGACAATACTTGATCATTAGAACGTTATGTCAGTGCTTCCAGCAGTTTATATTCAGGCGCTTCTTTATGCTTACGTAATGGAGAAAAGCGATTCCTTGTCCTCAGCTCTGTGCAAGTTGCTTTTAAATATTTCAGGGCAGGGTATCAGGAACCATATATATATATATTTTATTGTACTTTAGGTTCTAGGGTACGTGTGCAGATCATGCAGGATTGGTACATAGGTACACACATGGCAAGGTGGTTTGCTGCCTCCATCCCCCTGTCACCTATATCTGGCATTTCTCCCCATGTTATTTCTCCCCAACCTCCCCACCCCCTGCTGTCCCTCCCCTAGTCCCCTGCAACAGACCCCAGTGTGTGATGCTCCCCTCCCTGTGTCCATGTAGGAACCATATTTTCAGATGCAGAGTCAGCCCATGTATGTGAAGTTCATGGTGATAATGACGACCATTTCAAGGGTACCTGTCATTTTAACATGGAACCATGTTGAGTTCGCATAATAATCTTTTAAGGGAATTATTGCTAAAATGTCTTCATTTTATCTTATTTTATTTAGTTTACGTTCTACAGATGAGGAAATTTGAGGACCAAAAAGGGATTTTATTGACTTGTCTGAGGCACATTGCTAATAGGTTACAGGTGCCAAAGGCAGGCCTCACTGAATTCAAAGCCCTGTGTTTTGCCTTAATTTCGTTTCTGAAAAGAGGGACAAGTTGCCAAAAGGTGTGAAGCATCAGAGGTGGCCCTCAGTACCTGTGGCCTGAATGTAGAAATGGATACTTGCACAGAGCATTTCTTCTGAAACACACCTTTGCTATTAATCCATCCCCAGGGTTTTATTCACTTTGTCCACCTAAATGAACAGGGTTTGCTTTAGCATCACTTATGCAGTGTAAACATCTTCTTTCCCCATGGGAATCTTTTTCCCGTTTGAGACTGTTGGTTCAGGCCTGGATTTGTGCATGTTTTGCCTGGCAGATCATTGCCATGAACAATTTAAGTGACTGTTAAACAGAAAGGTAAACACACTGTTTTCAAACACCAGTGTTTTCAAATACCATTGTGGAAGTCAGATTATTAAATTCAGACCCTCAGTTGCAATTTTTGTTTTTAATACAGTATTTTCACTTTTTTAGGAGGGTAGAGGCAAAGCCTGGATGTAATTCAAATGGAAATGGGGATTTAGCAGGATCCAATCAGGAGTTAATTAGCCCTTTATAAGCCAGAAGCCTGTGAGTGTTCTTCAACTAATCCTTGGTTCTGTAACTTGTGCCTAGAGGAATTTTGAGGCCAGGGTAAAAGTCAGAGATGCCACCAAGATTCTGGGATGAGTGCTCAGACCTGCGTTAGCAAATCAGCTCTTTTGTGGAATGTTCCCCTGTTTCCACATGAACTGACGTGGCTTTGTATTTCACCAGCCGTTCTTTTCTAAGTTAGTGACTGAGCAATGGTTCTCAAACTGTTTTAAAAAATGACAGAGGGATTTCCACTCCCCTTGCCGAAAAAATGAAAGAGGGATTTCCACTCCCCTTGCCAATGCCTGATATGAATCTTTTGCTCATTATCTGTTTAAGGTCATCTTTATCTCAATAAAAATAGTGATGTTTTCAACAAAAGATTATTTTTGTTCCCAAACATAACCAACATCAACTCAAAGTCTACTCCCTATGGCTTGTGAGCCTGGATCAAAGATGCCTCTTTTAAAAACACATAACCAAAGCCTTTAATACATAGGTCTACAGAGCCATAAACTTGAAGACAGGAGGGGAAGCACACAGAGACAGGCATTCCATAACAGTTTTAATGATAACAGTTTAATAACAATTTAATGATGAATATGACCGATTGAGCTGGATTGACTGCCATTTTTTGCCACTTTTCATTTGTTTATGGAAAAATCTTAAATTAGTTCATATTTCTCACTTTTAAAAAAGTACATATTTCTTACAGAAAATTAAGAAAATGGAGATAAAGAGAAAGAAAAACATGAAAGTCCTGCTACAAACATAACCACAGTTAACATTTTGGTATATAACCTACATATTTCATATGAAAATAGATCATGTCATAGGTGATTTTTTTAAATCCAGGAGTTTTTTCATCACTTTATAAATACGAGCATCTTTCTATGCCACTAAAAGTTCTTTTACAATATCATTTTTCTGTCTTTATAGTATTCCACTTTGTGTAATTATTTATTGTAACAGGCAAATGTGAGAGTGTCTATTCCTTTCATAACCTCAAAGATACAGTATTACCTCTTACTAATGTTTCCTAATTAGATAGGCTGACAAAAGGAAAATATGATTTTATTTATCATGACCTTGATTCTTAGTAAGGCTGATTATTCCTCTGTGTCTATTTGCATTTCCCACTATAATTCTCACATTTGCATTTGTCATTCTGTTTTGCTTATTTATTTTGTTTGCTCACTTTTCAATGGATTTATAAAAGCCCCTTTTAGTTAGATTATTAATCATTTTTTCTGCCATCTATATTAAACATTTTCATGAATTTGTTCTTTGTCTTTTAATTGTTTGTTTTTAACTTTCTATTTTTAAACAGTTTTGTATTTATGGGAAAAGCTCAAAAGTAGTACAAGAAGTTCCCATATACCTTTTATCTGGGTTTCTCTGTTAACTTACATAATCACAATACCATTATCAAAATTAACATTGGTACAATACCACTAACAACATTGTAGGCTTTATTTAGACTTCAGCAGTATTTTCCACTATATTTTTCTCTCCTAGGATCCAACCCGGGATACCACGTTGTATTTTGTTGTCATGTCGCCTCTCTCTCCTCCAATTTATAACAATTTTAATCTTTCCTTAATTTTCATGACCTTGACACTTTTGAAGAGTACTCCTCAAATGTTTTGTAGAGTGTCACTTGGTTTGAGTTTCTCCACTGTGAAGTTACCATTTTTCTCTTTCCATACTCAATTGTTGGAAGGGAGTCCCTAAGTTCAACCTGTACTGAAAGAGGAGGTGAGCCAATCTCCACCTTCTAGAAGGAGGAATATCAAATAATTTGTGGAGATATGTTAAAACTATCACATCAAGTAATAAACATTTGGGAGTGGAGATAATTTGAGGCTATGGAAATGTTCTGTTTCTCATTAAAGTTTCACCAACTAATTTTAGCGTTCATTACTGGATCTTGCTTACAGAAATTATTACTGTGGAGTTCTAAAGGTGATTTTCCACTTTTCCTCACTGCTTTTACATTTATTTATTTATTCATTTAACTTTTATTTTAATTTCAATGGTACCTGTGCAGGTTTGTCATACAGGTAAACTTGTTGCATAGGTGTTTGTTGTACAGATTATTTCATCACCCAGGTATTAAGCCTAGTAACCATTAGTTATTTTTCCTGATCCTCTCCCTCCTCCCACCTGCCACCCTCTGACAGGCCCCAGTATGTGTTATTCCCCTTTATGTATTGCTGTGTTCTAATCATTTAGCTCTCACTTATAAATGAGAACATGAGGTATTTGGTTTTCTGTCCCTGTGTTAGTTTGATAGGGATTATGGGCTCCAGTTTTCATCCATGTTCCTGCGAAGGATATGATCTTATTCTTTTTTATGGCTGCATAGTATTCCATGGCGTTTATGTACCACATTTTCTTTAACCAGTCTACCATTGATGGGCATTTAGGTTGAATTCATATATCTTTGCTATTGTGAATAGTGCTGTAATGAATATATGTGTGCATGTGTCTTTATAATAGAATGATTTATAATCCTTTGGGTATATATCCAGTTATGGGATTGCTGGGTTGAATGGTATTTCTGATCTTAGGTATTTAAGGAATCATCACACTGTCTTCCACAATGGCTAAACTAATTTACACTCTCATCAACAGTGTATAAGCATTCCTTTTTTCTCCACAATCTCATCAGCATCTGTCATTTTTGACTTTTCAATAGTAGCCGTTCTTACTGGTGTAAGACCTCACTGAAGTTTTGGTTTGCATTTCTCTAATGATCACTGACGTTGGCCATTTTTTTTCATACAATTGTTGGCCTCATATATGTCTTCTTCTGAAAAATGTCTATTTATGTCCTTTGCCCACTTTTTTATAGGGTTGTTTATTTTCTTGTAAATTTCTTCAAATTCCTTATAGACACTGGATATTAGACCTTTGTCTAGTTTCCAAAATTTTTCTCCTATTCTCTAAGTTGTCTGTTTATTCTGTTGATAGTTTCTTTCTAATTAAACTCAGCTCTTTAGTTTAATTAGATCCCATTTGTTGATTTTTGTTTTTGGTGTCTTTGTCATGAACTCTTGGCCAGTGCCTATGTCCTGAGTGGTATTGCCTCGGTTGTCTTCCAGGGTTTTTGTAGCTTTGGGTTTTACATTTAAGTCTTTAATCCATGTTGAATTAATTTTTGTACATAGTAGAAGGGGTCCAGTTTCTATCTTCTGTATATGGCTAGCCAGCTATCCCAGCACCATCTATTGAATAGGAAATCCCTTCCCCACTGCTTGTTTTTGTGAGGTTTGTCGAATATCATATAGTTGTAGGTGAGCAGACTTACTTCTGGGTTCTCTATTCTGTTCCATTGGTCTATGTGTCTGTTTTTGTACCAGAACCATGCTGTTTTGGTTACTATAATCCTGCAGTATAATTTGAAGTTGGGTAGCATAATGCCTCCAGCTTTGTCCTTTTTGCCTAGGATTGCCTTGCCTATGTGGGCTCTCTTTTGGTTCCATGTGAATTTTAAAAATTGTTTTCTCTAGTTCTATGAAGAATGTCAGTGTTCGTTTAATAAAAACAGCACGGAATCTATAAATTGCTTTGTACAGTATGGTCATTTTGATGATATTGATTCTTCCTATTCATGTTTTTCTATTTGTTTGTGCCATCCCTGATTTGTTTGAGCAGTGGTTTGTAGTTCTCCTTGTAGAGATCTTTTACCTCCCTAGTTAGCTGCATTCCTAGATATTTTATTCTTCTTGTGGCAATTGCAAATGGGAGTTTGCTTCTGATTTGGCTCTTGGCTTGACTGTTGTTGGTATATAGGAATGCTAGTGATTTTTGCACATTGATTCTGTATCTTAAGACTTTGTTGAAGTCGTTTATCAGCTTAAGAAGCTTTTGGGCTGAGACTGTGAGATTTTCTAGGTATATGATCATCTGCAAACAGGGATAGTTTGATTTCTCTCTTCCTATTTGGATGCCTTTTATTTCTCTCCCTTTCCTGATTGCCCTGACCAGAACTTTCAGTACTATGTTAAATAGGAGTGGTAAGAGAAGGAATCTTTGAATTGTGCTAGCTTTCAAGGGGAATGCTTCCAGCTTTTGCTCATTAATATGATATTGGCTGTGGGTTTGTCAGAGATAATAGCTTTTATTATTTTGAGGTATGTTCCTTCAATACCTAGTTTTTTGAGAGTTTTTAACATGGATGGATATTAAATTTTATCAAAATCTTTTCTGCATATATTGAGATAATCATGTGGTTTTTGTCTTTAGTTCTGTTTATGTGATGAATCACATTTATTGATTTGTGTATGTTGAACCAACCTTGCATCCCAGGGATGAAGCCTACTTGACCACCGTGGATAGGCTTTTTGGTGTGCTGCTGGATTCAGCATTTTGTTGAGGATTTTTACATCAATGTTCATCAAGGATATTGACCTTTAGTTTTCTTTTTATGTTGTATCTCTGCCAGGTTTTGGTATCAGAATAATGCTGGTATTGTAGAATGAGTTAGGAAAGAGTCCCTCCTCCTCAATTTTTTGGAATAGTTTCTGTAGGAATGGTACCAGCTCTTCTTTGCACATCTTGTAGAAATCGGCTGTGAATCCACCTTGTTCTGAGCTTTTTTTGGCTGGTATGCTATTTATTACTGCCTCAATTTCAGAACTCGTTATTGGATTCTGCTTCTTCCTGGTTCAGTGTTGGAAGGATGTATGTGTCCAGGAATTTATCCATTTCTTCTAGATTTTCTAGTTTATGTGCATAGAGGTGTTCATAATATTCTCTGATGACTGTATTTCTGCAGCATCGGTGGTAATATCCCCCTTGTCATTTCTGATTGTGTTTATTTGAATCTTGTCTTTTTTATTATTAGTCTCGCTCACTAGCTTTATTTGTCTAGCTCTCTATCTATTTTAATTTTCTCAAAAAACCACCTCCTGGGTTTGTTGATCTTTTGAATGGATCTTTGTGTCTCTCTCTCCTTCAGTTCAGCTCTGATGTGGGATATTTCTTGTCATTTGCTAACTTTGGGATTTGTTTGCTCTTGGTTCTCTAATTCTTTTAGTTTGATGTTAGGTTATTAAATTGAGATCTTTCCAACTTTTTGACATGAACATTTAGTGCTATGGTTTTCCCTCTTAACACAGCCTTAGCTGTGTCCCAGAGATCTGGTACATTGTATTGTTGTTTTCATTAGCTTCAAGTAACTTCTTGATTTCTGCCTTAATTTCATTATTTACCCAAAATTCATGCAGGAGCAGGTTATCCCATTTCCATTCTATATTTATTATACGAAATCCTTCTGTAAAAAATATATGTCCCCTCTCTCTCAGAAATACATTTGACTTCAGTCGCTAAAGAATGTCCCCAAAGGCCAAATCTCTTTATCTGCTCTGCTTTCTGTGCTGTTGCTTTTCCTGTGATGGCACAAAGGCTCCCAGGGTATATTAATTTTCTATTGCTGCAGTGGCAAAGTACTAGAAATTTGGTGGCTTTAAACAACACGACTTTATTATCTTACATTTCTGGAAGTCAAAAGTCTGAAATGGGTCTCACTGGGCTAAAGTCGAGGTGTTGGCAGAGCTGTGTTCCTTCTGGAGGCTCTAAGGCAAAATCCATGACCTTGACTTTTCCAGCTTCTAGAGGTCACCACATTCCTTAATTCATGGGTTTCACCCTCCATCTTCAACGTCAGCAGTGTCTGGCCAAGGCCATCTCGTACTGCAGTCTATCTGGTTCTCTGGCCAAGACCATCTCATACTGCAATCTATCTGGTTCTCCCGCTTCTGCTTCCCTCTTTCACATATAAGGAAGACCTTTGTAATTACACTGGGTTCACAAGGATAATCTAGGATACTCTCTCCATCTCAAGGTCAGTTGATTAGCAAACTTAGTTTCATCCACAACCTTAATTCCCTTTTCCTGTGTAATGTATCATAGTCACAGTTTCAGGAATTAGGATGAAGACATCTTTGGGAGACATTATCTGTCTATTATACACAACTATAAATTTTTTCATCTGTGGGCACTGGGAGAAAGAATGAAATAGAGAAAAAGAGAAAGAGAACAGTGCTAGCACCCTCAACAGGTATAATACAATAGAATTAGTTTGTACATGTGACCCTGATATATAGTATTGGGCCTTCTTTATTTGGGGAGTCAAATGAGTTTAGTTCCGAGACATTATTGAGAACGACCAGACATTCAGGGCCCAGACTCTATCTACAAGTAACCTTGAGCCAAAATGTAAGCTGCTATAATATCATTCTTTATGTTTAAGGCCTGCAGACTTCAATGAATTCAAGGACCAAGGAAATAAAGTATCATTCCAAACTGACCATTAAAAACGGATTTTTTAGGGGAGACCTTACTAATTCACATACCTATTAATGATTAAATACAAGATATTCCAAGCTTCTCTTGAACCTAAAGGGAGGCGTTCAGAAACTGGCTTCTCTAGTGCTGGTCACATTGACTTCATTAGAAGCTGTAAACTCTTATTCTCCTTTGTACTAGGAACTCTCCCTTTCTTCTCTCCTAGGTTTAGTGAGCAGTGCTGGGTAACAGGGATTTTGTTTTTCTTTTATATTGTGAGTCTGTATTTTTTGTATAAAGGTCCACTTCGTCCTTCTTCCTGCTACCCCTCCTATTGAGGGCTCTTGTTCCACTCTGCTGCACATGGAACAGAGGAAAATGTTCCATTATTCCAAAAGGCAATGCAAAACAAAGCACCCGGACTCACCTTCTCTGCTTCTTATGGCTCCCTTGAGTGGTATGACTCTTCAGTACTTGGGAAGAACAGATCTTTGGAACCACCTAGACCTGATTTCAAATTCTGTTTCTGCTTCACAACTTTGTGCTTTTTGAAAAGTTAAACCTCTTGGAGCTCTGTTTTCGCCTGTTCATAGGTTAGAGTGATCTTTGTCTTTGCCATGAAGGCTAGTTATCCGTCATTGTTTTCTATTACGCATCCATCAAACACCTACTACGTGCTAAGTTCTTAGTTGGTATGAAGAACATAAACGCAAACACAATCTATACAGTAGATTTCCCTCATGTTGCTTCCAATCTAGAGAGGAAGACATATTAAAAATCTAAGGACAGTGTAATAAGCCGTGTGCAATGATCACTTAAGTAAAGGGTGATAGACAAGAATTTAAGGGAATCAAATGTCTTTAATTTTTCTAGAGTTTGTTGCAGTGGTAAATGTACATGTTTTCCTCTGCTGGATGATAAGTTCTTTGAGAGCAAGATCTCAGTCCTCTTCATTTGCATAAATTTCTCCACCATAAAAAGCAAGAGCTTAATGGAAATCTGCTAAGTCCAAGTTTTCGTGGTGGACACTTCAAATTTTATTGCTAGATGAAATAAACTCAATTGATCATCATAAAAGGACTAGATTTGGGGCTGTTTCATGGCAGTCACTGCTTCCCTATTTAGATATGCTTAGTATCTTGTCTAGAGTCAGATGCACAGTAGCCACTCAAAACATTATTGTTGAATAAATGAATGAACAAACTTGGAATCTAAAAGTACCTTTGTCTATCACTAAACTTCTCATTTAAATAAGTGAAGAAACACTCTTTATGAATGTTTGGGCTAACGGAACACTTAAAAGTCATGACTGTAATATTATCCTTGTATGTCTTAAATATGCCCTGCATGAATAAGGTGTGAGATTTACAATCTCATTTCTCTATGTAAAAGCTTTTTATTTGGCTTCAAAGTCTTCAACTTCACAGCAAAATTTCATTATGTCCCAGTTGAGTTCTGTTTAATGGAATTAAATTTCACCCCTTCTAATTATCTTTTGGAACAGACAATCTTTACAGAATAATTAGTAATAGAAGAACATAATGGATCGTTGTCTTTATTAGTGCAAAGAAATCCTAGATGCCGCTCTAAATCTTAAAAACAGATCTCATAAAATATAAAATGTATTGAATCCTTCCTCTTAAATTATATAACATTTAAACTTTGTCAACATAGCTTAAAGATTAGGGGAGGTAATTATTTTCTTGCTTTATTTTATGAAACCACCTTAATGATCTCATTCAAATTAATTATGCTTACATTTTATTTTCAATATTTTCATTGGTAGAACATTTTATTATCAAACACAATTTAGCTGCTTTTTTTTTTTTCACCCATTTTGGGCTTTATTTTGCTTCCATGGACTTTTTTTCCTCTGGCCTCTAACCTAAATTTATTAGATTATATATACAGAATACAAAAGAGGGCTAAAAATGTAGCTACTCCAATATAAAAAAAAAGATAAAATCTAATTAAAAATAATTCCACTTACCCATCTGAAAAACCATGGTACCACTGGAAAAATTTTATAAAACATAGCTCAATGAAAAAGAAACATCAAAACATAGTTGTTTTATTTAAAAAAATTAAAAAGCACCAACAGACAAAAAAAATCTCCTTTTTCTTTCTCCACATTCAAGCAATTAAAACACCTTTAAAAAATGGAAGATGAAAAATGTGCTTGAAAAATGAGTAAGGTCCTTCTTGGACTTGTAGTCTTTATAGTTTAATTTGTTGAGAATTTAAAATTACAGTAATTGCCCTTAAATAACTGACATTATTTGACACTACAACAACAGAGGAGTGGAAATGACTGACAAACACACAAAAGACTTTTGTTATCTTTGTTTGTCTGCCTGAATAAATCTCTACAAGTATTTCAAAGATTTAAATTTATAGCATACTTAATCGCCATTAGATGGCCAATCCTATTGGCTTTCAGCTAAGTTTCACTGACACTCAACATTTTTCGTATCAACTTCTTTCACACATCTAGTTAGTCTCAACAACTGTTTTTAAACTAAATTATTACCTCTAAATTAAACGTTTTGAAAAATACAGGCAAACCTTAGAGATATTGCGGATTTGGTTCCAGACCATCATCACAACAAAGCAAATATCACAATAAAGCAAGTCACACAAATTTTGTGGTTTCCCAGTACATATGTTATGTTTACACTATACTGTAGTCTGTTGAGTGTGCAATAGAATTACGTCTTAAAAAAAACCAGTGTACATACCTAAATTTAAAAATCCTTAATGGCTAAAAAATGTAATGACCATCTGGGCCTTCAGCAAGAGTGAATCTTTTTGCTGGTGGAGATCTTACCTTGATATCAGTTGATGGCTGCTGACCGACCAGGGTGGTGGCTACTGAAGGCGAGGGTGGCTGTGGCAATTTCATAAAATAAGACAACAATGAAGTTTGCTAGATTAACTGTCTCTTCCTCCCACGAAAAATTTCTCTATAGCATGGGATGCTGTTTGACAACATTTTACCCACAGCAAGACTTCTTTGAAAATTGGAATCCTTTTAAACCCTGCTGCTGTCTTATTAACTAGTTTATGGAATATTCTAAATCCTTCATTGTCATTTCAACTGTAGCATTTTCACCAGGAGTAGATTCCATCTCAAGAAACCACTTTCTTTTGCTCATCCGTAATAAACAACTCCTCATTCATTAGTTTTCTCATAACATCACAGCAATTAAACCACATCTTCAGGCTCCATTTCTAAAGTCTTCTTGCTATTTCTACCACATCTGTGGCTAATTCCTCTACTGAAGAGCTGAACATCTCAAAGTCACCCATAAAGGCGGGAATCAACTTCTTGCAAACTTTTGTTAGCATTGATACTTTGACCTCCTCCCATGACTCAAAAATGTTCTTAATGGCATCTAGAATGGTGAAAATTTTCTAGAAGGTTTTCAATTTGTTTTACCCAAATCCATCAGAGGAATCACTAGCTATGGCAGCGATCTTCTTTCAAAATGTATTTCTTAAAGAGTAAGACTTGAAAGTCAAAATTACTCCTTGATCTGCATAGATGCAGAGTAAATGTTGTGTTAGCAGCCATACAAACAACACTAATCTCCTTGTACATCTCCATCAGAGTTCTTATGTGATGAAGCATGTTGTCAATGCACAGCAATATTTTAAGAATTCTTTTTGTGAATAATCGGCCTCACTAGTGGGCTTAAAACACTCGATAAACCATAAACAGATGTGCTGCCATCCAGGCTCTGTTGCTCCATTTACAGAGCCCAGGCACAGTAGATTTTGCATCATTCTTAAGGGCTCTAGGATTTTTAGAATGGTAAATGAGCATTGGCTTTAACTGAAAGTCCCCAGCTGCCTTGGCTTCTAATAAGAGTCAGCCTATTGCTTTAAAGCTTCTAAGCCAGGCATTGACTTCTCCTCTCTAGCTGTGAAAGCCCCAGATGGCATCTTCTTCCCATAGAAGGCTGTTTCGTCTACACAGAAAACCTGTTGTTTAGCAGTCACCTTCATCAGTGATCTTAGCCGGATCTTCTGGATCACCTGCTGCAGCTTCTCTATCAGCACTTGTCGCTTCACCCTGCACTTTTATGTTATAGACACATAACTTTTTTCCTTAAACCTCATGAACAAACCTCTACAGCTTCCTCACCTCTCCAAGATTTCACAAAATTGAAGACAGTTAAGGCCTTGCACTGGATTAGGCTTTGGCTTATGGGAATTTTGTGGCTGGTTTGATCTATTCTGATCATGAAGTCTTTCTTCATATCAGCAATAAGGCTGTTTTGCTTTCTTATCATCTGTGTGTTCACTGGAGTAGTACTTTTAACTTCCTTCAAGGACTTTTCCTTTCCATTCACAGCTTAGTTAACTGTTTGGTGCAAGGCCTAGCTTTTGGCCTATCTCAGCTTTCAACCTGCCTTCCTCACTAAGCTTAATCATTTCCCACTTGTGATTTAAAGTGAGAGATATGGGACTCTTCCTTTTACATGAACAGTTCAAGACCACTATAGGGTCATTAATTGGCCTACTGTCAATATTGTGGTGTCTCAGGGAATAGGGAGGCCGAGGGAGAGGGAGAGAGATGGAGGAATAGCCAGGAGCAGTTGGAGCACACACAACATTCACCGATTAAGGTGATCATCTTATGTGGGTCCAATTCATAGCACCCTGATAGTAACATTTGTTCTTCCAATAGTAATATCAAGAGCACAGATCACAGATCACCATACTAGATAAAATAATAATAATGCAGTTTGAAGCTTTGTGAGAATTGTTCAGATGTGACACAGAAACATGAAGTAGGCACTTGCTGCTGGAAAAAATGGTGCTGGTAAAACTTGCTCGACACAGGGTTGCCACGAACTCTTAATTTGTAAAAAACATGCCTGCTAAGTGCAATATTGTGAAGTGTGATAAAACGAGGTATGACCATCTGTAGAATTTAATAGTATTAATTGAGTTAAGTAGAGCCTTTTTTATCTCCTTCTATACTGAGGATTGACTTGCTAAGGGAGGGGTGTTGAAATGGTGATTTTGAAAAATATAATTGACTGTCTACACTTCATGTAAGTTAGTTAATATTTGGTTTAATGATTTCTTTCTCAGAAAATCAAATGCATTTAAGTAATCAATTCCCAAACCAATTTATTGTGATTTAGACATCACATAGAAGTCACTTAAGGAAAATCAAGTCTGCCATGCAATGTAAAATTCCTGCAAAGAATATAGAATTCAAATGACATCAGTGAAATACAGTTTTATTTTTTAATTATTTTTATCTAAGTATTTAGGTCTTATCTTTCCCTACTGCTAAATAAGACATAATCTACAAAGGAACCTAAAGAATTTCTTCTTGAAGCCATCGTTTTATTTCCTAGTGAAAATAAACACTTAAAACAATTAAATTGCAATGTTCCCTTAATTGGCAACACATTTGGCATTTAAAAAAAAAGTTCTCCCATAAATTCACTTAGCATTTACCTGGCTTATAAAAATTCATCTCCTTTTTATGTTTTAACTTCGATGTCAAGTTCCATCCATACTAAACAAGAGGCATAAGTGTTTCTATGTGCATCTTGATATAGTGACTTTCTGACTGATAGGAAATACGGTATATGACATAAATAAGGGTCTTTTGGGGGTGTGAGCACTTGTAAACTAGCAGATGTATTAGGTTTCTGTTATGTTAGGTCACGGGCATGAATGGGGCAGAGGGGGCTTTAAGTTTACCGCTGCATGATCCATCTCAGGAGAAGGCTTATCTGGTTTTCTTTTTGGATATGCTCCTCTTTGTCCATGATTACAGCCTATTTCTTCAGGAAATTAAAAGATGCCAGTTTGTTTATTATCAGAAAACAAGTTGATTATACTGTTTGCATATTTCTATACAGGCTAAGTACACACAATGATGACAACTCAATTTTTCCTTTAGCTCTCTTCTAGTGCCTTTATGAAGTCAATGAAAGCACACTCTACCTATCCACAGTTCTAAGGACTTTTCTGCTGGAGCTATACGTTCCACAGTAGCTATTTACACTAACTGCCTAATTAACCAGCAGAAATTCTGATTCACTCCTCTGGCCAAATAAGGTAATCTCCTTCCTTCATTCTCTTCTGGTACAGGTGAAATGCCCCATAGCTTTAGATCTGACATTGCCATTGCAATGATACCCTTTCCCTTCCTCTCTTTCCAAATGCTAAAACTTGGGAACATATTTTTCATGATAGCTAATGAAGGTTTCACCCAATTTCACAGGAAACATGTCTCTTTTCAGATCTAACTTCTTCTAAACGTGAAATCACTGAGATTCTTTATTTTCAATTCAACTATTGCAACCTCATCCTTTGAACTGAGAATGTTCTGAGAATCTTGATTATGCATGATGAATTCGAAAGTATGGGATTTGTCTCAGAGACCAGGAAACATCACCTTAATCCATATTTACTCTAATATTTGAGCCAGTATTTAAAGAGAGGCAATTGGCAGTTGGCACACGGTGCAAACTATTTTGGCTACACAGGGGTTAAATATGAATTGACCTATTAGTTCTCAATATTCAGTTATTTAATCTCAGTTATACACCATGACAAGCAGATGACTCTGATGACAATGTCTTCACCCAGCTTTCAGAACTGTCCTTCCTGTGACCTTAGCTGCTCCTAAGCTGATAGGATCAGCAAACTTCCTGCAGCCTACCGGGAGACTGGTGATTTTCAAAGAGTTGTTCAGGAAAACAAGAAAAGCAAATGTTCCTAATCTTTAGGGTAGAAGGAAGGGTTGGGAGAAATTTTTAAATGCAGCAAGGAATTATTTCCCTGTTGATTTTATTTTGACAGGAGAGCAGAATATATTCTTACATTGTTTTTCTCCTTAAAGATTTATTTAAGGTAAATCCATGTTCAACATTGGGCTTAGCAAAAGAGGGAAGATACTGGTCTTGTGAGTGGCAAATACCAAAACATCATCTGAGGAATTGTGAATTGATCAGTTACATATCAAACTAATCTAGCATTTAAATTTAGACTCAGTATGGCCAATTATTTAGCTACAGTTATGACAGATATTCTTAATTTTATTATTAGTGTTTGAAAATGTGTAATAGTGACAGAAGAGATCTACCAGTTTCATTCAGGTGGTCTCCAGTGACAACATTAATTTGGAAAATGATGTGTAAAATGCACAATTTTACAGCATGTTTACTTATAAAATCTCTATTCATTTGTATTCTATTCAGTGCAGGGTATATGGTTTGGATCTCTTTGTTAGTGACATCTTGACTTTGGGTTGAGATTATTTGAGAGATAACTTTTGACCAGCCTGTAGCAGGTATTAGTGGGTTTACTTTGTCCTTATCAGACTTAGGAGAAATAAAATAAACTTCCTTCTATAGTTACTGGAGCAAAGATTTATCTATACTCATTAATTATGTTCATGTTATTATAAATTCTTAGGGCACAAACAGAAACATTTATTCACAGTTTGCTTGATACCATAGCTAAAGTAATTTGATTATTCTTTTTTGGTTTAAAACATTTTTTTAAATGACCAAGTGAAAGAAAAAAAGCAATTAGTACTATTTTTTCCATTACACAATATTAGGTGAGTGATATGCTAAGACTTTTGTACCTATCTGTTTACAAAGACATTCATGTGTAATAATTTCAAATTTTAAATAAAAGAATATTTAGCAACAAAATGTTCTGTTGGGAGACGCACTTTAATTTTTTCCCAAATCTCATGTTCATAATTGTCCCCCACTGTTACCAAATAAATTATATTGGTAGAACAATACAGTAAGAAACACAACATATCTTTGTTACTGAAAACATTTAACAGCCAATTTGAATTTCATAAAACATTTTACGACAAAAGTTGAAGGAAAAAGCACAAAGAAACAACCCAAATGAAATTTAAATTTAATGAATATTCTGTTGTTGCCTGCCAGAGGGAATAAACATTTTCATATTTATTTTCTCTTTTAAGTATACCTGGTAACTGTGTAGCTTCCCCTCCTCACTTCTATTTGGTTCTCTTATTAATTAATTAATAGCTTTTCTTAGGTAGAGGACCACACAAACACACCAGCATTTTGCTAAGTTGCACACGGCCACGTTACAGGGAACTAGTAATTGATCTGTAGCTCCTAGATATCTGGCTGCTGATCTCAGTCATACACAGAGATTCTCAGTCATACCCAGGAAACAAAAGGTCCGGAACAGTAGGGCTTTCTTTTGAAAGTAGCTGTATGCTAGCTATTAAATGTTAAGGCTGGTTCTATGCAAGGAAATAGTTTTATTTGCTCCTCCAAGAAAACCCCTTGTATTTGTTGCATTCCTACACCGAGAAAAGCATTCTGGTGCTTTCCGAGATAATCATATGCTTCTCAGGGTTTTGCTATGATTTTTCTATTAAGCCCAACTGCATACAACATTGGTGGGGATGGCTTAGAGCTGATCAACTTTGTGGTAATACACAATAATATCTAAACCCTTTTTAATGCCCTGCTGTAACAATGGGGATGAGAAATACCATTTACTGAAGACCTGCTCTATGACAGGCACGGCATACATTGCAGATACCGCAAATACATTGCATAAACTGTGACACCACAACAACCTCATGAGCGGGACACCATTATTTTGTTTCCCATTTTGCAGATAAAGAAACTGAGACTCAGATGTAGCAACTTTCCAAAACTGTTTGAATTGAGACCTTACACAAATCTGAGGAACTTGCCAAGGGATACCTAAAAATAAAAGCCTCCGTTGGGTGGAAAAGCTCTGAAAAGCATTTTCCTTCAGGACAGTTCAACAAACTACTGTAACCGGAGAATTTTTCAGCTTGAATAAGTCACTTGTTAGAAACATGGGATGATTCCTGACCTTGCTTCAAGTGCTAATAGAGCATCCAGCCTGTGTTTTCAACCGCTCCACCAGGTGAATGGAAGTCCACTTACCACTCACTATGTGCCACGGTCTATTTTCTTCCCACTGTGGAGTTTTCATGTTGATGGTTCTCTAAAACTCTTTTTCAGAGTGTGAGCAGGATAAAAATATAAAAATACAAGGATACAACAGTGTTTTAAGAAACACCCTCTTTGTTGAAATGTTAAAAGTTTTTTCATGGATAGCAAATAGAGCATGTTTTGTTAAGTCTTCCAGAAACATTCAAGTCTTGGATTACTTATACATGAAGATTGGTTCTATATAAGCATATATTTCTTATTTGATCCACCAATAAGATAAAATAATTTGATTCCCGCATAGAATTCTCTTAAAACACAATTCAGAATAATCATTCCTTCTCAGACTTTATTTTTTCCCTCCTGTTAAAACGAAAATGCAAACAGGATTGGGGGAAAATTTCCTAGTCCAGACACCCAACATGCAAACAAACTGCTATTAAAAATGGCACCATTTTTTTTAAAATTCAGGGAAAACAAAACAAGAATAAACATTTTCACAGCACACTAAAAAAAAATGGCACCATAAAAAATCAAGACTCCAGAGGCAGATAAAACCTCAGACTGGTTAGTCAGTCAGGATATTCGTAATATCTTTGTGATGGTTTTAGTAATTTTACTTCCTTTCTGTCTGCCTACAAGACTCCCTTCTACCTCAAAAAGAGTTTATTATTATTACTATTGTCATTTAATCTAATTGACACAGGTAGTCTTTTGAAAGAACAATAATGAGAGATACAAGTGGGCCTCTGGCTTTTGGAGGAGGCTATTAATAAGTCATTTGACACGAATAGACTGGAAAAATAATTCGTGGCCCATGTAAGTGACAAAATATCTTCAATGTGAAGACATTGCTTATAGCCAATGTTTGGGAGTTGAGAACCCACAGGACTCTTCAATAATGGTATTGAGTCTAAATGAAATGGTAATAAGTAATCCCTTGTTATAATGATACCAGTTCCCATTTACTAAGGGCTTCCTATGCACATAGCACCGTTCTAAGCACTGACATGCATTATCTCATTATACTTCACAACAATCTCTATGAGAGAAGACTATTACTGACCCCACTCTACAGATGGTGAAAACGAGGCTTAGAGAGATCACATCACTTGCTCAGTGCTACAGAGTAAAGTGTTAAGCTTAGATTTAAACCCAGATCTCTCTGACTTGAAAACTTGTGGGTCTAATCTACAACACAACCTTGCCTTCCATACTGTAAATCCTAAAATAGTCAAGCTGAAAGCAACCTCTGAGACTGCAGTCCAGCCCCTTTCTGTACACATGGGAAAACTGAAGTTTTAAAAAGGAACTATGCCTTGCCCATCATCCTAATAACAAATTAGTGACTGGCAGGCCTAGAACTCAGGTCTCGACTTCAGTTCCAGATGGAATGCCATTCTATCATTTAACAAAATTTGCATGACCCAGGAGACTAGAAGACTAGCTGTGCAGTTTAACACACACACACACGCACACACACACATGCACACACACACACACACATCAGATAAAATACCAAAGCGCTAAATGCAGGTTGCTTCTGTGTTTTCTAATTTGCAGCTGCTTCATTGCAGGATCATACAACACATGATGTGACAGAGACTTAAAGCCACACATAAAACATATTAAATGTAGTCAGCAGTGATGAGATTTGGTACCAAATAAGAAGCTTTAATTAATTTTAAATGGTGCTTTTCATAGTGTCAAAAGCTCAGTCCACTGAAGTGGAAAAGGGGGTTGGAATGGCCAGATCCTAGCAACCCAGCTAATCTGGGCCCTTCTGAGCAAGCTCATTTGGAATTCTTACATCAGTGCATCGGCATGCTGAGGTGGGGCTCATGGGGACAAACAAAATAGCAACCCCAACTCCGGGACTCCTCAGAATCCCGCATCCCGGGGAGGCCTGAGAGTTCAGCTGTATTAAGGGGCCACTGGAGTTTCCCTGTTATTTGTCTACTTTTGGAGGATTAGAACTTCCGCTGAGCTGTGTTCATCTGTGCTGAGAATTTAAACTCGGTGCATGCAACAACAGGAACAGCGAGATCTGCTAGAAATGTTCCAAAAGAAGTCTGTGGTGACTTTTAAAAGCTGTTAGATGCACAAAGAGCAATAAATGGAAGGGTTTCCAGTTCCTTCTGGGAGTCTACATCGGGTAGTGATTGCTTTTTCTATTCCCTCCACCCCCCACCCGACATCATGAGCCTTTGTTTCAAGGCTGTGACCATACAGATATTCACCATGTAGGCCTATTTGAGCAGCATCGTTTCAGAAAGGCTGATACATGCATGTATCTCTTTCTCTCCATGACACAGAAACAAAAACTATCATTATGGTCCGTCATCCTAGAGGCCACAGAACCATGTGGTATGAACCAAATAGTAAGGACTACTTGAGATTTTCTGTGACCCAATGTCCTGGCTTTGCAGGTAAGGATACTGAGGTTCAATGTGGTGCCATGACAAGAATGAGGACATGACTCCAGATTTCTCCACCTTTTACTCAGTCCATCATTTACAGGTATTATTTATAAGAAGAGCATATACATAAGAGCCAGGTACCAGTTGGGAATGTGGCATACTTACTACTTGTAACATAGGAACTATGCTATGCATACATATGGATGACAGTAATGATGAAAACTGTCATGCGTTCTTAACAAATGAAGCACTCATTTGGGTCAACAATCACGGATCTAAAACATTTTCTCTCTCTATTACATCATCTTACATAAATGCACTTGTCATGTGAACATAACTAACATAAATATAATTACAAGAGTCTAAAGACCATCTATTTATTAACAAGATTTATCAGCTTCTTTTCTTTCCCCAAACTCAGACTTGACTCTGTTTTGTCCTTTGTAGAAGGAAAGAGTAAAACCTCACCCATTCCTCACCATGCTCTCTGTCCTGCTGTACAGACAGGGATATAGACTCAGGACCATCCTGCGGCCTAGGCGATTTGCTATTAGTGGTAGGAATGTGCATAAAACCGTTTAGGCCAGCATCCAAAAGCACATATCTGTCCAGTGATCCAGTTCCTGAGAAGGAACTAGAAATGGTCAGGTTTTCATCACAGGATTTTTAGAAACTTGATATTGGCAAGATTGGAAATATTTTAAGAAGATTCTTTTTAAGGTGTTTCTTTTTTTCTTCCCCCTACATTTCTAGCCTACATCAAATTAGAGTAAGACAGAAAAGGGAAGAGCTAAGAGAATAATAATTGTACTTTGCATTAAATCGAGGAATGCTGATTTTCTAGCATTTATTTTTAACATGTATTAATGAAAAGTCACAAACTCAGGTAAATTCTTTATTGATGGTTTTAAACATTTTTTTTTTTTGGTTAGTATACTTGAGATATCCTTCACAGTTGTTTAAGTCATTTCATTAACTGTGTATTGAGTATCCTGATAGTATTTTTCCCCCTACAAACAACTGAATTTTTCTTTTCTATAGTCTGTTTGCCTCCTTAGATACAACCCAAATACGGGATGCTGGTATTAGTGTGGTTATACTGGACTTTAAAAGCATCTTTTTGGCGTCATCTAGCAATCATTCCACTCAGAAGAAAAAAGTATGAATGGAGCCTACTTATCTTGTTAATAATTGTAGCTTTTATCATAGAAATATTTTATATAGTACTCATTCAGTATCTTCTGAGAGATGTATGTATGTTTATAACAATATTTTTAAAAATAAGAAAGTTCTTGGCATATAGGAAGTATAAAACTACCAAATATTAAAATAACTGAATCAATAGAATTTATAAATAGATATCTGCTTTGCCCATCTATACCACTAAAATGCAAATAATATATTAGTTAAAACTTCGAACGGAAAGAAAAATGAAGCTTTAATGCTAATCTGAAAACATTCTTTGTTTGCACGTAGGGATGTGCAGTATGAAACTGCCTCTCTCAGCTCAGCCACTTAACAACTAAGTAAGGATTAAGGTAGCAGGTAATAGATCTTGTAAGTACAGAAAATGGAGGGAGTTGTAGGAGTATGGGGGGAAATCCAAAAAGGGTTTCGGAAAAGCAGTAACTTTGTACACACTTTTAATCATTGCTGAGAAAAGGGTAAAGAACTTTTGTTAGCCTTATATAAGTTCAACAACAAGAGAGTAAAGGTTAAGAATCCTACTTTCAGTTCTAGTGTGGAATTAGAAGTCCATTCGCCCATCAGTACACAGGGGATTTGCACATGAGAATGAATGGGAGTTACATGATCAAATCCTTCAGAGATCTGTGAGAAAATAAGCTCTAACAAGAATATTTGAACTACCTTTTACAATAGATGGATCATCATAATACACATGCATATAGAAATTTTAATATTTCAAGAATCATGTATAAGTACATGTCTAAAAATATAGACATGCATTTTATATATCTCTATAAAATATACGTATATATTTGAAATCTGTATGTATCTATGTGACTATGCACTAATTCTAGTCAGTAAGACAGCTCATTAAGTGCTCCTAGTATTGTGCGTGTGTGTACTGTTTTGAGGACATGATGACAGCATGTAAGATTTAATTTAAACAACTGAGATAATACTACGGAAAAACTCAAATGTATACTTCATGTGAATTTCTCTTTTACTTTCTTTTTTCCCTATTTTTAAAGAGGCTCAACCATAAAACACACAAAAATACGTTCATTACATTTTTTTCTCAGTGGAGCCTTTTCAACAATAGATAAAGCATCTCTATTTTTCTTCAAAAAGACCAAAAGAAGCAAATTTTCCATTTTCCTTTGCAAGCAACACTGTGGATTTTCACATGCAGATTTTAGCGTAAAACATCTCACTGTGGGAAAAGTGGTGCATTCTAGTACAAATTAAGACAGATAATTCTTATACTAACACATGCATTATAATATTAAAACATACACGCAGGTGGGTGTGAGGCTAGTGTTTATTAGGCTGTTTCAGTTCTTCATAATCTGTGTGCTTACTCCTATAGCAACTTGTTGATAATAGGAAGTCTTTTGTGAGAAACGGCACGAAAAACAATAAAAAGCATCAGATTTAATAAAGTATCTAAGGAAAGTCTTAAAATGACACCCACACTATGAAGGGAAAGCCAAATTTGCTTTTTCTGAGGGGAATTTGTGTTCGTCAGGAAGGGTTCCTGGAGGCTTTGTTTTGAGGCCTTGATGTGTGACCACTGCGCTACGGGCCGCCCTTCACCCTTGCCCTTCTTCCACCACGGCTCTGCCCACCCATACTGACACCGCAGGGGGAAGGGTTTCAGAACAGAAAGAATCAAAAGCTGAGGGACGGGGGAAAAAAAGTGCTTTTCAGGGTCTGATGTGTGGGAATCAAATGAGAGGCCTAGCTCAAATCCGGTCGCCAGGCAACCAAAGTGATATGCTGAAGGAATATCATTAAAGTTGGAAAGTAAGCAGTCTCTCTGAATTAGTAAACCAACCACAGGACTGAGGACGCACCGAACTCCATCAGCGCCGGACTGCAATTTCTCCAAGGAGGACAAGCGGGGGGCTTTGCTAAGTTAAAGGGGGAAAGGAGAGGGAGAGGGAGAGAACGCAGCTGATTTGTAGAGTTTTTTCATAAAAAAAAAAGACAATGGTTGTCCAGACATGGAGTTGGTGGTGAAATATGGTAACTGCCACGGCTGCAGCTGGCTCTCTGACACAAGATTAATACGTTGCCGTTTCCTAGCCGACCAGAACCTAGTGGGAACTATCCAGCATTTTATCTTGAATTGTGGGTAACAGCCTTACAGCAAGCTGGCCTAGTTTACTGCTCTGTTTTCTCCACATCTCCCAAAGTGCAGCAAACATCTGTGACTCTAATGAGGTCATCATTGAGGGTGTCCAGCGAGCCGGGCCCTGAGAACTGACCTCACCTCTGCCTGAACATAAAGTACAAGTGCTGTAGGGAAGCAGGACAAATTAAATGGGGGAGCTGGCACTTGGCTGTGAGCTAAGCTCTTAAGAAACTTTTTTTGCTGTGATTAAAAAAGAGAGGGAGAACGAGAGAGAGGGAGAGAGAGAGAGGTTGAGGTTCAGAAATGACAGCACAACAGAGCAGCGGCAACCCTACAGAATCGCATTTAGGCCTCACTGATGAATATTATCACTGACATGAACAAGCAAAGCTTATCTGGGCCTTCCTTCTTGAAAGGCTGAATAAAATTGAATTGCCAACTTCTGCATTTTACCACATTTTGGTGGAAATGGCTCAGAGACCTACATGATTTAAAAGGAAACCTGGGTGAATTCAACCACAAAGTGTATATATGTGTTTCTGACCGCAAAATTTCAAGCACTATGCCCCATGTCATATCATTTGTAAGTAATTTGATTACAGACACAGAAAACAAATCAAACTTCTCCAGATAGGTCTTTTCCCCCCTCTCAGTTATTCCAACAGAGGCATGGTTTTTATAAATAACACCACCAGGCAAACATGCAAACACAACCCAAAACTGCATTCAAACCAGTGAACTATAATAATTTTGTTTAGTCATCAGAGGAAAGAACATTGAAGACGTGACTCTACCCACTGCTTTCTTAAAACAGTCCATTTCAATGGGGTGAGAAATGGAAGCTTTCAAAAGGATAAGTTTGGAAGAAAAAAAGCGTATTTCTGAAAGTTTTCCCTGTCATTTAATATACAAGTGTATCGGCCACATGTTGAAATATTGTTCATTTTGGCTACATCTGCTCACAGTAACAACATTCTTGATTCCTAAAAAAAAAAAAAAAAAAATACGTCTGTGGATAAAGTCCAGAAGGAGAAGAAAAGATGGAGGTCATCTTCAAAACTCATGTAGAAACCTTCATTCATATGTATTAACTCACTATGTATGCAGATGTATTTTTCCCTGAGAGCAAATCCATGAAGCCCAGAATGGCATGTCACAGTACTTCTACAAAGAATTGGGTTTTTAAAAAGTAGGCATCTGACGCGATTAAATCTGGCAAGTTTTTATCTTATTATTCTCATATTATTATCAGGCTCACTGCAGCCTTGACCTCCCTGGCTCAAGAAATCCTTCTACCTCAGTCTATTGAATAGCTGGGACTACTGGCATGCACCACGATGCCCAGCTAATTTTTTTAAATAAATCATTCTGTAGAGACAGAGTCTCACTATTTTGCCCAGGCTGGTCTCGAAGTCTTGGGCTCAAGTGGTCCACCTGCCTTGGCTTCCTAAAGTGTTGGGATTACAGGCATGAGCCACTGCACCCAGCTTTAGTATTATTAGATCAGATCTGATGCGGGAATACAGAGGACTTGCAGTAGAAATGTAATCTCTTTCTCAAAAGCTAGTCAATGTTATATAAAACTTTTATTTGACTAAATATGTAGTATGGGTGGCTGGAGACTGAGAGGACAGCAGCAGATAGGATAGGTAACAGAAAGTGTCAGCTATTTCTGATTGGTACGAGCCTTTCCACTGTGATATCAAGAGGGAAATCAAGGAGCTGTCCTAAACTTAATTCATAAATAATGGACATTATGGATTGGGAAGGATTGTGAACAAGTGCTTAAATGTAGGACATCCAGGATGGAGGGTTTAAATGAACGCTAGAGAAAAGTTCTAGTGTTACCTGCAAGTCCCTCAATTTGGACAGCAGAAATCTATCGCATTACACTCTTTCTCAGTTTTCAGGAAGGGCTTGCCTGATGCCCATTTCAAGGCTGAGTTTATTTTTTAAATGCAAATGAAGGAAGTGTTGCGTTCAGCTTTGCAAACAGTTTTCAGAAATCCTCTTGGCCTACATTTAGCTGGGAAGCAGTACCCAGTACCAAGTGTCGGGGCTCGAACAATCAAGTAGTTGTTTGCCTCACTCACATTCCTGAGGCAATCTGGTTCCAGCTGAACTCCTTGGGAACAGTCTGGGCTATGTACCCCTGGGGCATCTGCCCCAATTAGCATTGACCCTTGGGGGCCTCCTTGCTGGCTCTAGGCTGCTCCCAACCTCTTGAACTCTGGGTAAACCAGATTGCCTTAGGAGCCTCCAAGCTTTCCATAGCCCCAAGATGAACTGGACATCCAGGCTCACCAATGGAAATTCAGTCACCCCGAAGCACCCAAACCAACATGGCCTCCTCCAGGTTCCCTGAGCCAGAGGAGAGACCCAAGTGGTGGGATCATCGCTATGACTAAGGAACAACAGGAAAGAAGGCTCAAGGAGTGCTTGGCCAGGCTAAACTCAGCCGCACGTGGAAAGAGCACACAGGGTCTAAAGCCTCACAGAACTGGATTAGGCTCTTGGATCTTCTCCAACTAGCTGGGTGACCTTTGCAAGTCACCAAACCCTACCAAGCTTCAGTTTTCCCATGTGTGAAGTAGGGACAAAGATATCTAACCTGCAGTACTTTCATGAAAATTAAACGACTTAATGCATGTAAACATGTTGAATAAAATGAAGTCTGGCTTATAGAAGGCCCTCAGGAAATTAGAGTTAATTACAAAAACAAATAAAACCCACCATGTCTGACCAGGGCAGTACCACTCCTGAGAAAATCCCTGCCCACATGATTCTTGAAATCTCTCCTTTTTTGTGGTGATTTATGATCGGTTTGTTACTGCCCCTTCCTTTCTCAGAAAACAAGTAACCCACAACTAATTTTTGTATCTCTCTCACCCAGCACTTCCAGGACCTGCAGGGCCAACAGAAGGGATATGCGACAGGTTCTGCATCCTTGAGGATCTGACTGCGAGCACAGCATAGAAAGCGCATGACCCAACTCAAGAAGAGTGTAGACATCGAGTTGCACAGTTCAGTTCTGAGTGTGCACAGCGGGATCTGAGAGCCAGGAGGGGGATCAGCATGGGCTGCCGTGATCAGGGAAAGCTGCACAGAAATGTTGGGTTTGGACAGTGTCTCACAGTGAGTGACTACTGTGAACCAGACACTGAGGCAGAGCCAAGTAAGGAGCAGCCTTTGCCCTGCGGTGCTGAGAACTAGTGAAGAAACACTAATACCATGCAACTTTTAAATGGTGCAGTGAGTGCTAGCAATGGTTTTTGGGAAGGAGAATATTGTAAGAACATGAAGGAAAAAAGGCTTAAGTTGGCTTTGCGGGATGAGTTGGGTCTAAGTAAGTCCTAGGCGTATGGATCAGCATGAACGAAGGCATAGCAGTGGGGAAGCCAGCCAGGTACCCCTGTGTGTGCATGTATGTCTGTGTGTCAGGATGAGTTGGGGGCGTCCCGACACACAGACACACATAGGTCTAGAATTAGATCCAAAATTTAAAGAGGAACCTATTCTAAATACTTCTCTTTCTTTTTATTGATGTGGCTGATGATCACACGATGACGGTCCATGTAAGTTATGAAGACTAAGGATTTTAGAGTATGGCTTTAGCAAGTGAGCTATGCAGTTTATTCACATTTGAATACACTCCTACTTCCCAAAGAAATTTCACAGGCTGCTGGGATCGACCAGAGTGGGGCTGGAACCAAGAGAGATTTTTTTTGTGAGTTGGTTTTCTGATCAAGGCTTTGTCTTAGAAACTAGCCAGGAAAGCAGATGCAGACATCTGGGCCCAAGTCTCTGCAGCAGGACCCATCGGCCACGCACTGGGTCTAGGGTGAGCATAAAAGGACTATAGGGATTGGGATACAAACAGCATTTTTGGAATTGGCCGGGAGAAAGGAACTAGTTCGAGGCACTGCTTTGAGACTCTCTGAAGACCCTAAATCCCAATCCAGTGCCCAACACATCCTCTGCTTCTTTGAGTCATCTCTTGTGTTGGCTTATCCCTGCTGGTGTGGCTGTGTGCCCTGCACACCAGGGCCGGAACAGGAAAGTTGTTGAGGTTCTGCATCATTCTTGACAGGGTCATCCAAGGCTCTATCTCATGGAATTATCCATTTTATTGATGATCATCTCTGAGCTCTAGTAGTTCAGAAGCTCTTCAGTGCTATAACCAGTGCTCCTTTGAAGAAGAGAAAGTATGAGCCATCATGAGCTTCTTCCCTTAGTGTCAAGAGACCTGGGGACATATGCTTCTCCCACCACTGAGACTGAACATTACCAAACAACAGTTCTGCTGTGGGGCTATTTAAGTGGCATTGGAAAGAGTAAGCTCTTGAAATACACCCACTCCACTCATTTGGAGTTTCCCTTCTTTACTCCAACATTTATTAAGCACCTATTATGAGCTAAACATAATGCTAGGTACGGTTTCCATCTTTAAAAGCTCAGGGTTAAGAGTGAGAAGTGCTGGTAGACGTAAGCATGAAACATGGAGAGAGGCCAGAGGAGTGCACCTTGGCATCAGGAAAGGTTTCCTGGCAGAGGAAACAGAAAACACAACAGAAGAGCCGACGTGGCTGCATGTGAGGACATGCAGGACAGAGAGCTGAAGCAGGACAGAGAGCTGAAGCAGGACAGGCAAGCGATGCCAGGCCATGAAGGGTCTTGCCCAGCAGGCCGACGAGACAGTTTTTATCTTGAAGGAAATAGGGCATCGCTGAAGGTCTTCAGCAAGGAAGTGGCATAATCAGGATTGTGTTTTAAAGTCATCTTTTGGCAGCCGAAAAGTGGAAGGGGTGATGGGGCAGGAAGATACTACAAGTCTGTGAGGCGGACAATGAAAATATTATTAGTTACCATCCTGCAGATGATGCATGTTAGAGGACTGTGAGTTTACTCAGCCAAATTCTCGAGCCTCCCCAGTGGAGTTTCTTGAGGACAGGGACCCATGCTTTTTACTTTAGTGTTTTCCTTTGTCCAGAAAATCCTAGTCCGTAGCAGGCACTTGCAAAATGGCTGCTGAATCAATGGCAAATCTAGGGTGAGGAATCAGCTTTCCAGTGCTCTGACGTAGAGCTGTTTCTGTTCCCACACAGTGGTTTCCCAAGGGAGTTTTATTTTGGAAATGATTAAAGGTTGGGGTAGCAATTTTGTGTGGTAAAGTCCAGCACCATTAGACCCTTTGTGAATAATGAGTGGAGCAGACCAGTGTTGGAGAGGGGTAAAAGAGGTAAAAGACAAGTGTTCCTTTTAGTCTCCAGTGCACTGTTAGAGTGTGAGGCATTCTGGTAGGAGCTGCAGCCAGTAGATTGCTAAAAAGGAGGACTTTGGGCAATCTAGAGTCAAGAGAGAGGTCATTAAGCTCGTGGGAGAGGCGGGAGGGAGACAGAGAAGTTTCTAGGAAGTAGGAGGAAACTAGATTAGCAGGTAGGAGGAGCCCTGCTCTGACATTTTGTTGCTGGTCTGCACCCTCCCCACCCCTCTACCCTAAAGGCAGAGAGGAGCTTTTGACCTTCCATCTTTGTCTACTGAGTTCCTTTTGTCATTAGCACCTATCAGCTCCTGCCCGCCCAGAATGGAGAAGTGAGGTATACGAAGGTGGGCAAAGACTGCACCGCACAGGGCTGCATATGCTCTTGAATCTGAGCTCTGGGATCTTTTGGCCACAGTTTCCTCATCTGTAAAATGGAAATAATAATACCCACTTCAGAAAGTTGCTCTGAAGAGTTAATAGACGATGTTTGTAAAGAGTTCAGCATAAGTGTCTGACACAAGTTAGGCACAGAAAAATACATTTATATTGATTATTCTCAGGAGCTGGGGAGGGGAGAAGGCCATGGAACCAATAATTGATGGCCCCAGAGATGCATCTCTCAGTAACGACATTAAACTTCATAATCAGCCACCAGATGGCTCTTGGGAAACTGCCCTTCTGTCTATATCTGCTCCTGGTGGGGCTGAGGGATCGGGCTCCATCGTAACCAGCACAGACACCGGGGCCCTGGAAGAGGGAAGGCCTTGGCCACGGCCAGCGAGTAAAACCAACAGGAGGCCCCGGGAACCCCTGGGGTGGCCACCCACGAAAGTAACAGCCAGCAGCTGGAGGGAACACTTGGAAATTTGTCTGCATAATTATTTTTTAAAACATACCAGACTAATCCAAACTAGGAAGCAAAAGAAATAGAGTCATTCTTCAAAGGCAGCCTATCCAGAGCACCAACCGTAACTGTGACCCAGGAAATTTCGATGAGTTGACGTACAAAAGGGACTGGATTTCTTCTATCATCCTGTTTATCATGGACATGGACGTCACATACAGAAGTAAATAAGGCATTCAAAAATAGTAGAAAAACAGACAAATCCTTATTTACTTTCAATAACTCAAAGAACCCTTATTCAAAATAAAAAATACATAGTAGTGGATTTCTCCAGAAAAATTTCTGATGGAAATATTTAATCACCAGCATTTGCACTGATACATTTTTTTCAATTACTATAAGAATCTTGGTATTTCTCAGAGACACTAAATCAGTAGAAAGATCAGTTGAGAGCATATATAATAAAGTGTCAAACTGTATTTAAGTTATACCTTAAAAAACAGAGCTAAACAAATAAATACATAAATAAAAATTTATATGTTCTTCAAAAATAAAAACATTTGATATTCACTTTAAAAAATCTAGCCTAAGTCAATGGACAGAAATTAAACCAATTAATTATGCACAAAGATGAATATTTATTATAGAATTATTATAATTATAATGACTATTATTAAAACTAGACTAAATGTCCAACTCACAGGAAACTGTTAAACCCATGCAATAGCATGTTATACAGTTATTAGAAATGACCAGCCTGGCCAACATCGTGAAACCCCATCTCTACTAAAATACAAAAACTAGCCGGGTGTGGTGGTGCACGCCTGTGATCCCAGGAGGCTGAGGCAGGAGAATCGCTTGAACCTGGGAGGTAGAGGTTGCAGTGAGTTGAGATCACGCCACTGCACTCCAGCCTGGGTGACAGAGTGAGACTCCATCTCAAAAAAAAAAAAACAAAAAGATATATGTTAATGATTTTAAAAATATGAGAAAACGCTCAAGATATCATAGTAAATAAAAAGAAAGCCGAACTGCAAATGAAGTATGATATCATTTACATTACAGTAACAAGACTTGGAAAAAATTACCAACTACCATACTAAAATGTTTAACAGTGGTTATCTTTGGGTGGTAAGATTGTGGACGATTTTTATTTTATTTTCTATTTAAGTATTTCCTAACTTTATATACTATATGTACGTAATACTTTTTAATTGGTTTAGAAACACAATAAAACTACCCTACACAGTTATAGTTGACCCTATAAAAGGAACTAATTATTTCTGTCGATAACAAATTCCACTAAACTGTATAATAGATTTAAAATATGAGTTTTGAACAGAGTCCACTCACACCCCCAGATCTTCCAGTCCCTGAGAGATTCTGATTTCTAAAGCTATTCACAAATTGCACCACCCACTCTACCCCAAACCCATTTTTTTCTCCATCCACTGGTAAATTTCTGTCTTAGAACCCACCTTACTCTTTCTCCCTTATATTAATGAGGTAGAAAAAAAGATAATAAACAGCCACACTGAGCGAGAAGGTTATAGGGGTGCTTTGTGGGGTTTTTTGTTGTTGTTTTGCTTTGAGATGGAGTCTTGATCTGTTGCCCAGGCTGGAGTGCAGTGGTGCCATCTCGGCTCACTGCAACCTCCACCTCCCGGGTTCAAGCGATTCTCCTGCCTCGCTCAGCCTCTCCAGTAGCTGGGATTACAAGTATGCACCACCATGCTCAGCTAATTTTTTTGTGTGTTTCTAGTAGAGACGGAGTTTCACCGTGTTGGTCAGGCTGATCTCCAACTTCTGACCTCAAATGATCTGCCCATCTTGGGGGATGCTTTGTTTTGAGTCAAAACAGTATTATAAAAACAAATACATGATTTAAAACAAAGCGATCCCTTGCTTTACAAATAATTCACATTAATAAGTTCACCTTTAGAATCTACAGCAATGAATTTAAAATACAATTTGATTCTTTATTTTTTTTTTCTTTTGAGACGGAGTCTCACTCTGTCGCCCAGGCTGGAGTGCAATGGCACCATCTCGGCTCACTGCAACCTCCGCCTCCGGGGTTTAAGCAATTCTCCTGCCTCAGCCTCCCGAGTAGCTTGGATTACAGGGGCCCACCACCATGCCCGGCTAATTTTTGTATTTTTGGTAGAGTTGGGGTTTCACCTTGTTGGCCAGACTGGTCTTGAACACCTGACCTCAAGTGATCTGCCTGCCTTGGCCTCCCAAAGTGCTGGGTTTACAGGCATGAGCCATGGCGCCCAGCCACAATATGGTTCTTAAAGGTATGAGTTTCCCCAGCTTCTCTTCTCAGGATCCATTGCTTTCTCCATCTCTTGTCAATCTCCAGGTTGCCCTTAGACAACGGACGAGGCTCTAATGTGTAAAGAAGCTCAGGCAGAGCTGCAGTGAAACTGCCTGGAAAGGGTTGTCCTTGAGGCTGGGATTGACTTAAGGCAAGTAAGACACTGGCTTTGGGCACAAACTTTAAGGGCTAGGAGGTGGGGGACGCAAAAAAGTCATCATCCAGCTCAACACGATCTTAATGTAATATTTTTAAGAATAAAAATGAATGCAAAAATCAATGATAACCAAATATCAAAATTCTGAAAAAAGGCCAGTACCATGCCAAGACGCCAAGCCACACTGGAGCCTAAGGTGAAAAAAAAAAGGTGCACCCTACAGACATGTTTTTATCTACTTTTTTAGCAGTTAATTCTTCCTGGGACATTAAACCTATTGAAACATTGAAATATGGGGGTATTTTTATTCCTAAAGGAATGAAATAACACAAAAATCACCCCTCAAATTCAGTGATTTCCTCAAAAGCAACCATAATGAAAAGGCCCAAAGCCTTCAGCCAAACTTTTAACAAATATAGTGTCTTAAGTCCACTAAATTGTGGGTTAAAGTTCCTGTCTCAGTTTAGGAACTGAGAGTCCAGATTCAAGGAGAAGACATCCTGCCACTATACCATTCAGTTCACGAATATTTACCCAACACTCACAGCATGTACATCAGTGCATAAGACAGACAAGAGGCTGATACCGTGGGACTCACCTTCTGCTGAGCCCGTCATTAACTGGTTTTTCTTGCTTCTTTGTTTTTAATGAGTCTTTATTTCTCACCGAGCTTCTCTTTTCCAAGCTGCTGTAAATTTACTCTCTACTCATCTATGTCACTCTTTGCGCTGCTGAAATATGCTGTCTTGCTCTAACTGGCGCATTTCACCCGGGACCTCTGTATTTCCAGTGATGGTTTATTTTCCACATACGTAAGTCTTCCCTTTCATACTGCCTTTGCTTTTCCTATTTCTTGCTTTGCTGAGCTTGGTGCTTTACACATAGTAACTGTTCACCGAATATTTGAGGATCACTCGATTGTCGAATGAATGAACCAGTGAAAGAATCAGCAGAGGAAGAAACAAACAAATGAATGTACCTGGTCCCCAAAGAAGGGGAGGGAGGAAGGGAGCAGTGTCATCATGGGCCATTTTGCTGCTTTTGTATGTCCCATATATGAATGTGTGATTGTGTATGCATTGTTTATGTATGTTCAATAGTTGCTGGATCAGCCCTTCACAGTTAGAAAGGACACCACACTGGGAGATCTGTGGTATATCAGGCAACTCATTCCCCTTCACTGAAAGGGTTTCTGCTTCCTCATCTACAGAATAAGGGAGCTGAACTGTGAGGTCTAAAGTACCTTTCAGTTCTAACATGGATTGCATTCATTGCTTCTAATGCTATCGATAATTAGTGTAGGTGCCAATAACTACGGCCTTGGATTCTCTTGTGCTTTTTGTTTTCTTAGAAAAACGATGCCCTTTATTTCTACAATATAAACATTGAGTCAGGAAAAGGGCACAATTATGGCATTTCTTCTTGAAGATTCCGAGAAATAGCTGTGTGATTTTAAGATGTCCCTTTGTTCTCTAGCCATTTTAATGTTAAAATGAAACCTCAAACAATAAACTCAGGTTTCATCTAGGTCAAAATATCCCTGGTTTAGCATGTTCTACTTTGAGAATTTTTGTACTCAGGTATGGGGTGAGGAGCATTCTTTGGCTTTTAATTTAGCCTTTGAGAAAAATTGACAAATCAAATGCCAGCTCCTAAATACTATGACAGTGACTAACATTTGTGGAGCATTTTACAGTTTACACAGAAATTCTCAGATTTATATTCCTAGGCCTCATGACAGTCCTGTAGAGTGGGAATTCCTTACTATAATTCCTTTTTTTTTTTTAATGTGAGGAAAATAAGCTGAACTTGTATGCCCATCGTCAGATCCCAAATCTTCAGCCCTTTGTAGAGACAGATTTTTAAAATCTCTTTCAAAGAGGAAGGATCCCAAATAGAACAGGCATCTAGCCTCTGGTATTGTCTCTCAAAGATTAGGAAAAGCTTCCTGCTTTAGAGGGGTAGGTGAAATAAATCAGTAGTTCCCCCATACCTGGCCTCATCCCAGACCTGTGGACTCAGAATCTCCAGGGAGTGATTTAAATTTCAGTTGGGAAAAGACTCGAAAATTTGAAAATGTTTTCTTTTTCTTCTTAGATACAGGGTCTCACTCTGTCATCCAGGCTGGAACATAGTGACATGACCGTAACTCGCTGCAGCCTCAAACTGCTTGGGTCCAAGTGAGCCTCCCACCTCAGCCTCCCAAGAGTCGTGTATAGACACGAGCCACCAGGCCTGGCCTCAACAGTTTTCTATTAAAAATGTTTCTTATACAAAATTTTAATAAATATTTATTCAGTGATAATGTATTTGTTTTTATTTCTCCACTTGATGGAAAAGTTGCAACACTGTGTTTGGCTCCGCAGTGTGTAGTTGTGTATATCTGGCTGTCCATGATGTTCTAAGAACTTTTCTGGACTTTTTTGTATAACTGAAAAGCCTAGAACACAGTGATGTATACCCACTACTTTTATTATATTAATTCCTTACATAGAAATCTCTAATAATCTTTCATTACTACCAGGTTAAATATTATTTCCTAGGTCTAACTTAATGACAAGCTGCCTGTTTGATTTCACCTGCTCTGGGTTTTTCATTCTAAGCTGTAAAATGAGGGTGTTTGACTAAATAGTCTCTAAAATAACTCTTAGCTTCTACATTCTATAGATTTATAAGTGTCATAGATACGAGTACAGTGGCATCTAAAGAACAATAAGCAAAACGCTCTTAAGGAAGGCTCTCCCTGAAGACAGGAGTAAGAATGGCTTGGGAAACCTCATATTTTCTCTGAGTCATATTGGCCCAGTTGAGTGTGGTTTGGTTGTCAACTGCCGAAGTAAGAGCTCCACCCACTTCTGGTGAGGTAGCTAGAGGAAGCGTCCTATTGAACTGAATTCTTACACACACTTGTCAAAATATAATTAACTAGAACATCATGAAGTAAAATATAAAGGTCAATCATTATAATATTGAGCCAAATGTAAACTGCCCAAATGACAATCTAATGTTAACTTTCTCTAATATATCACACTTAGATCTTCCAAGATTTTTGTTTTATTTAGTATTAGGGACTTGTATCTCTTTCTGAGTAAACTAATTCATTTCTCTTTCCTTTCTTCCTTTCTTACCTTCGTTCTTCCTTTCCTTCTGTCCTTCCTTTTTTCTTTTTTAGTCCATTGGCTTCTTTAAAGGAAAATCAATATCACTATGACTGATTTTAAACCATCCTATTACATGCACAGAAAGGAGTAAATCAGAGCAATGAACGTGTGTTGTGAAAACGGATAATAAAGTGGTGATAGATGACTATTATCGTGGTGGTTATGATACTGTCAAATTAAATTCATGTACATTATGTCCATTCAGAAATCCAGCAAAACACAACCACCATTCCCTTTTTTGCCTTTTTTGAAGCTTTGTTTTAAAAAGACACCTTCCTGTCACCAGTGCTTATAAGTGAATAAAATGAAATTGATGCCTTGCAGGGAAAAAAAAGGGAAAATACTTCTTTACTTTGTGTTAAGAATATGTGACATCTTTGCTGTCAGTGATAGTGAAGTGAAATACATACCAAATATGTCTTGACATAACTTGACAGAAATGTATGTCTTCTTTTCTCTCATTTATTTTTGTGATAAGAATACGTGATTTTGCTGCCAAGGAGGCTTGTAATGTTGTAGAGAAATGGAAATGAATTGCGTTGGGCATGTCCAATTCTCCCTGACAGAGTGGCATAAGCTATAGCAGTCAAGCAGCCTTGCAGAGTCAACAACAGGCCTCAGCCAGCGAGACCCAGGCGCTGACATTTGTCAAAACAACTTTCCTCAACACATCAAAATGTTCCTTTCTCTTTTGTGTTATTCAGATGTGTTCGGGTAACTACATTTTAGAAAATAGTGACTGTCAGAGACTCATTGCCATCTACATGTGAACGATATCTAGAGAAAAATCTTACTTTTCCCACTGAAGGATGAGTTTATTCCATTGTGATCGTTCTTAATCCACGAGGGTCTTCTAAAGTAAACCCCAAATCTAATGTAACTAAAAGTATGCTACTTGTTTTGTGCATTCTCCCCTATAATCTGACAAAAGGAAGTGACACAAATTGGTTCTTTCTTCTTTTCAAAGCGTTACACAGATGGAAGTTGTGTGCTGGTGTGGGTTTGGTTTATTGTTCTTGAGTTCCTTTGCTTTTTACCATCATTACATTTCTCAGAAGAACTCAAATCAGGTGGGTACCATTGGCCCTTTAGAGAGCATTCTATTCTTAATTTCTGACTATTGATATAGAGCACTGAGTGTTAGGTGAGGCGGGTACTAAGCACAACAAAATGGTATTTTATATGAATCTCCAACGCTGTCCTTTTGGGACTCTTTTAAGGATACACACACAATTTCTAGATCTCTAGCAACAGTTTCTACAATAAATGGTGTTTGAAGCAAGAATCCCTTACCTAGGGCAGACAGAAAGAGAATCAGCCCAGCAGTGTAATCATTGCTCTGCTGTTTGAAGGAATATTGAGCTCAGATGCCTCCAGAAAGCCCACCAGGCCCAGAGGCACTGGACAATGAAAGAGGAAAAATAATAGACGCCAATGCTTTATTAAGTATATTTTTTTCTCACTTAGGTGCCCATTCCCTGGCCAGACAATTAGTTGAGGTTCTTTCCAGAGAAAGTGTTACCCACCAAGAAAAACTCTTTTAACCTTTCAAAATAACAAATATCTTTAATGACTTTTATCCCCTTTCCATTGACATCACAGATACAATGTGGCCTGTCTTGAAGTCAAGCCCAAATTGAAATCACTGCTGGCAGGGACAGGAAAAATAGAACATTTGACAATAAGAGTGACAGATGAAGCATTGGGAACCTTGAAAGGGAGAATAACTCAAGCTATGACCCAGGACAGAAATACTGCACCTTAGTAAAATACCTGCCCAATCTGTAAGTTAATAGGCAGGTACATTTGCACATGATAACGGGCTAAATCCAACGCTTGATAGAAGTTGGTATTATTTTCCATGTACATGTTTAAAAGGAAAGCTGAACATGCTTCAGAGCAAGAACCTTTTGATTATAGACTAACTGCTCATCATCACACTTCCTGGGGAAAACATTTTTATTTGGTTATATAAAAGGGTAACATTTATTAGATATATATCTAAAGACAGGACTTCTGAAATTATCTAATCCTGCTACAAATGATTATTAAACATTTATAAGAGTAAAGGTGTGTGTGTGTGTGTGTATGTGTGTGTGTGTGTGTGTGTGTGTGGCTGTGTGTGTGTGTGGCTGTGTGTGTGTATGATAAAGGCAACTTCATATAATATCCCTTGACTAACTGGCAGAAGAGAGAAACTTTGCATCTCATGACTTATAAAACCCATTAGTTGCATCTCAAATTTCTTTTTTTTTTTTTTTAACATTGTGCTTCATTTCTGATTACTTGGATTAGGGGGAGAAACCTCAGTAGGATCTGCTAATTTTTAGTGATTTCTGTCATCAATTCTTGCTTGCCTGGGATTGCTTTGTTGTTCACCTTAGATGCCTTTAAAACATGATTTAGTTAAGCCTACTCACTGTTGGTTGGTTTTGTGATTGGTAGTAAAGTTGTTTTGGTATCACCCATTGGAGTGAGAATTTTCCCCACATCATGGCCATTGTAGATCTTTCACAGCAGGTGTACTTGACTTCTAGAGTTGTCAGAAAAGAATTTAATTCCAGTAATTAATTGTTTGAGATAAGTTTCCCAAGGAGTCCTCAACTTAGGCTACATTAGAGGCACTACTTTCTATTCATACAATACGAAACCTTTTAGGTCTTATGAATAATTAAGTTTTACATCATTGTGAAATAAATGCATATGCCTGCATTTCCACTGAAGTATGTAAGTGCATGGTTAAGAAGCAAATGTGTGTTTCTTTTTGTGGATAATAATGGCAGACAGTCGTGTTGTTTATTTTGCCTTTGATATAAATCTAAATCAAATAAGGATGGTTCAAGTTAGCACAGGGAAAATCCAGTTGCTTCCCTGAGTCCATCAGCATCTTAACCCACTTTTCAAATGTTTTGGAGTTTTGCAAAGCTCAAAGCATTTTTACCATGCCCGCTTTCCCTTATTTTATAAGCCAATGTAATTTTAAAGAAAAACTTAATCCATATGTTTCTGATTAATCTTTACTAAACTCATCAAAATGGTGTTTTGTAAGAGTGATTTGGTGTCCAACAAGTCTTTTGAGTCTCTCTGTAACAGGCCTTCTTAATGCCATTTCTCTTTGAAGCAGGAAGTTGTGTTTTGCCAACAGTAAAGAAATTCAAACCCCCAAAGGGTTGAAATCAGTTTGAAGCTTCCAGCCCAAGGGCTCTGTGGGGTTCTATACTTGGCAAACAGCTACTTCCCTTCTAACTTTGAAATACCTTATTTTCCTCTCACAAGAAATGCTCTATTGTTTTGCTAAAATATGTATTTAAAATAACCTTCAGATTATTCAATACTTAAAAATATATACATTAAAAAGTGAGGCCTAAAGTTTAATTTACTCTAAAGCAATATTATTTGATTGTCCATTTGGATTTCCCTTGAATTCTCATTTCCTGACCCTACACATCTTTGTGACTTGGATTTACCCAAAGATTCACCAGCAAAGATGACCATGAAGATCCTACAAGCTGGAAATAAGTGCTGGGTAGTTCCTGGCTTTCTTCTTCAGGTTGCTCAATAAGGCATATTTCTTAATGTACGAAGCCAATGTCTCACACTATATTTCATACTTTTATCTATGTTGACAACCAAAAATTCGATGCAGAAGATTTTGAATAATGTGCTCTATGTCACAAGGTGAACCATAATTCACAGTTGTAGATGTTTGCTAGTTTTTCAATGAAGTTCATTTCTATTTATATGTTTAAAGGAAGAACTGTATAATTTCACTTAGTTTTTATACAGTGGGCGAGAGAGAGAGGAGAGAGAGTGAGAAAGAGAAAACAAAATAGTATGTACAGCAAGTTAAGCATCCAAACCACTATGGTCCTTTGTCCTGACCGCCTTCTGGCCATGAAGTGGGAGTGCCCTCTAGTGAAACTTTAAAATCATTGGAAGATACTGGGTATAAGGTGATTGAGGTTTCCTCCTAAATTCTTTTCTTCAAAAACCTTTGGGCATTAACAGTTTGTATAAGTTTTGAATGAGAGTTAGAGAAAAGCACAAAATACCATCAAGTATTTCTTTAGAAAACAAATACAAATGAATATATTACTGTCAATATCAAAAAGGACATGTCTGCATATCTTTGTCATTTATCTATCTATCGATCGATCGATCGATCGATCGAAAGATCTCAAGGACACTTAAGTAGCATATTACCTACAACAGGGCTATGGTTATCTAAAGGAAAATGTATGAAACATAATTACTCACTTTTCAAGACGATGAATAATAAAAAGTTGCTTTGGAATGTGAAAATAAGGCAATAGTAGCAACACACAGAAGTCAACAAGAACTGAAAAACAGACCTCGTCATCTATATTATTCCAAATCTCTTTGTGGAAAGAAGCACATGCTCACTGTGATAAAAATCTGGTGTGTTCTAAAAAAGTACGAGACCAGGAGTCAGAGTTCTTGCCCTGGACATCACTTACCAGCTGTGCGAGCTTGGGCAAAACAGTTAACCTCTCTGAGCCTCAGGGTCATCATCTGCAAAATGGGGCCTAAGAACCCTTGCCCAGCCACCTCACAGGGTAGTATTGAAGGAGATAAAGCATGGGAAAGGGCTTTGAAGTAGATAAAGTTCTGTACTGTGAAGGTATTATTTTTCTGACTTCTCTCTTCTTTCTACTGAGGAAATTTCAAGCAAAGTCCCCTTTCAGGATGAAGAGGGGAAGAAAGAATACCCTTCTAAAATCCTCTGGAGTCAGGAATCATTGACAAAACATCTTTCTTGCCAATCAAAAAGGGTCACAGAGAAAGAAACAGGTGGCGCCCGAAGAAGGATGCACCGTGAGACATCACCATCTAGGAGCCGCCAGCTCTCCCGGACTAGGCTGGCGCCCACGTGGAGGGCCCTTGTCCAGGAAGCATGGCCTGGGCAGCCTGTGCTGGAGCCGGCTGGGCAGCAGCTGCTGGAGGAGTCAGGAACCGCGTCCCCTCAGGTTTTACAGCAGCAAGAGTTTCCGTGAGTCTAATCTCAACCTTGCGCAGAGAGAAGCCCAGCAGCTCGCACGCCCAGCACCTCTCTGCCTATAATCCCCGTCTTCACGACCATTCATGCAAAACAGCCCCCTTCCTGCTGTCTTTTCAAAATTGAAAATATTTTCATTTTGTTCATGCCAACATAATAAACTCTTCATTTGAGCAAACAATCTGGTTTTTCCTTTTAGTTGCAGTGAGTTTAATTTTAGATTTGTGCCGTAGCAATTTCTTACTTTTCTCCACATAAAGCTTGTTTTTAGGATGCGGTTTCTCACTGTGTTTGCTTTGAAGAGAGTTTCATGCATTGATTTTTAAAATCAACTTCTATAGGCACTTTAAATCAAGATATTAAACATTTCAGATCATTCAAAAACTTTTCATATTTTTTTAATGGCAACACAGGTATCTCCTATGTATTTAGTGCCTCGATTTTCACTATTTGTCTTCTGGATGTACATCTTTCTTTTGTCCAGAGTGAGAAACTGTTTCTAGTTTCTTTACTCAGAGGTACTTCACATTGTCAGACATGCATAATCAATCTTGTACTTAAACCTTTGTGAGGAACACAACAGATGGATAATGGGAACATGGTTGCCATTTGGGGTCTGGTCAATTCATGAGCTGCCTCTACAGCCATGACTCTGGTGTACAGGAGAAAACCCATAAAGTTAATCTCTAAAGCTATCTGACGGGTCTCATGCCTGCTGTTTATGTCCTCCCTCCCCATTTGATCTAAACAGTTGGCATGGGGGTTGAGGGGTGCCACCTCTTCCTCAGAATAAAATTAAATAGGATGCTCAGCAGGTCTTCAACTGCTCACGGATTTATCCAAGATAAGCGACCAGTTTCAGTTGGATGACTGGGGCTCCCATGTCATAAAATTGCTCTTAGCTAAAGCTAGAGTTCACTTTGTCTAGGCTACATGCTCGCGTATTACTGGAACACCACGACTCCTCATTGAAACTTTGGGTTCCTTCTGTATTAGAACCTTCCCTGACCTTTCCTGAACACCACAAAGAAACCAAATGCTAACCTCTGTTTGTCTCAAATTTTCCCCTATTAAGGCTTGGTCCAAGTCTACATTTCCAGCCAGTCCTTCATTTAAAAACACAATCTCATTCAAAACCTGCCTGGTAACTTTATCACTGGGGTAACTGTTACCTATGATGCAGGGCTGACCTGGGTCCTTGTAGCACTTGACATCATCTTTTGGACGGGTTACAGAGCCTTTTGAGGGAGTTGTTAGAAGCAGGCTCACCCTGCAATGCAGAACCGGTCACAGAAGAAAATTAGTGCATTTATCTGTCAGCATTAGACTAGATTTTCAATCCAGTTCACTAGTCACAGGGTCTGGTTTTCTCTTCCTCTGGGAGATGAAACTGATATGCTGGTAGGTAGTAAAGGTGTCAGTTATAAATTGGACCGTTGGAGCACGCACACACGAAAAATAGACGAGAAGACTTTAAGGCCATAAATTTAGTTCAAGGCAAAGAATTTCCCTAAAAATAGTCCCGCTTGTTAAAACACTATAGGAAGAATGTATGTCAGGTAACCGTCGGCATTATCAGAACCAGTTCACATTTCTTTTATGGGAACCAGTGTTTGCAATTCTCTCTGCAGTGTGCTATTCCTTTTAACTACTTGAGGGAAGACAGGATTTTGCTGACTCTGGTGCTAAATGAATAAATACCTTGATTGGTTCCTCTTTACTGTTTCATACATGAGTGAGGTTGCAGCCAATCTCACTTGCAAACAGCAGGGGCAAGTTTAGCAGACACCATCAAGCTTCTCCCTACATTCTACTTACTGTTTACCTACCATTTAACTAAATGGGCCTCCAATGTCAACTCAAAAGAAGCACGTGACCTTTTCTCGGTGAGTGATCCTGTTCTAAATTGGTTGTTTCCTACCCTCAAGCCTATAAAATTATTCAGGTGGAAACCCCGACGACCAATCTAATGTTAATGACCCATTACTCAGACATAGCACAAACTAGTGGTTAAAGTAAGAATGTTCAGTGCCCAGTGACTCCCATACTTCAAACCAATAGGGCCCATGAGCCCACTCAGTTTGATAAATATTGAGTGTCTGTTGACCCCAAACCACTGCGATGAATTGTCTGGGTTTACAGATACTACCTCTTGACTCAGAGAGCTAACAATGTAGATTGAGTGACGATCTCCAGCAACACACCAGAGAATAAATCAAGGTAAAATAAGAATTCAATGGGGCCAAGCATCAGTATCAAATTATGAAAAGAACAAATGAAGGAATCCATAATATTCCATATTGGTAGTAGTTTAATTCATTTATCACTTAAGCCTTTATGTATATCACCAACTACATGTCAGGTATCGTGCTAGATACTGAAGATTTTTAAAAATCCTCCCTGCGTACAGCTATATTCTCTCAAGAGTAACAGAAATAAATAACTATAATCCATCTTTACATCCAACCTCTTTCTTCCTCACTATATTGTGTCTTCTCATCGGATGGCCTCATCTTATTCATCTGTGTCCCTAGAAAAGCACTTGGCCCAGTGCAGGTGCTCAATACATGTATTTCAAAGGAATGAATGAATGTTAAAATGTGATATGTGTAACAGTGTTTCTAAAAAGCTTCACTTTTCCTGGATGATGGGGAAAGTGTGTTGAAATAAAGATGCGGAAGATGACCCCTAAGTTTTAGTTGGGCCCATAGTGGATAGGGCAGGATATTTCTATAGATAGGAATACTGTCTGTAAATGGATACAGAGAACACAGAGGAGAACTGATCTGAAGAAAGGGAAAGGGAGAGACCCTGAGCTGAATTTGGGACAAGCTGCACTGGAAGCACTAGCTTTATGACGTTCGACTGGAAATGTCTAGTAGGCAGCTTAAAAATTGGCTGAGAGCTCAAAATAAAAGTTGGAGTTAGTTTATCAGCATGTTGAGAACGTGTAGATTAGAAATAGTACTAAGGACTTCTTTTGATCTAAGTATTTGTATCCCACCTCATTCCACCCCTATTTTTATGTTGAAATCCTAACCCCCAAGGTGATGGTATTAGAAAGTGGGGCCTCGGCCAGCCGCGGTGGCTCACGCCTGTAATCTCAACACTTTGGGAGGCTGAGGTAGGCAGATCACAAGGTCAGGAGTTCGAGACCAGCCAGGTCAACATAGTGAAACCCCATCTCTACTAAAATTACAAAAAGTAGCCGGGCATGGTAGTGGGCACCTGTAGGCCCATACAGTCAGGAGGCTGAGGCAGGAGAATCACTTGAACCCGGGAGGTGGAGGTTGCAGTGAGAAGAAGGAAAGAAGGAAGGAAGGAAGGAAAGAAAAGGAAAGAAAGAAAGAAAAGGAAAGAAGGAAGGAAGGAAGGAAAGAAAGAAAGAAAGAGGGGCCTTTCAGGATATAATTGGATTATGTCATGAATGGGATTAGCACCCTTATAAAATAAGCCTAAGGGAGCTTGTACACTCTTTCCACCATATGAGGGTACAGCAAGAAGGTACCATCGATGAACCAGGAAATTAGCCTTTATCTGCTGACACTTTTATCTTGAACTTTCTAGCCTTTAGAACAGTTAGTAATAAATTTATGCTGCTTATAAGCCACTCCGTTTATGGTATTTTGTTATAACAACCCAGATGGACAAAGATAAGAACTAAATTCAACTTAATAAAAATTTATTGGGCATCCACTATATTTGAATTAATCAATTTAAATATTTCCTTGATCAAATGGGATTACACACTTTCAGCCTCATTTATTTGTCAGCACACAAGAGCACATGGATTACCCATTTGATTAAGGAAATAATCCTTAGACTGAGACTATTTAGCATCTAGTAGAAGGCACAGATTAACACCTAACTCTTTGTTGAAGATGAGAATGTAATGGCTGGTGGAGAATCAAACGCCCTGGGAAAGCTGTGGCATAGCAAAGCAGGGGGCTCTGGATTCAGACTGCTTGGGGTTAAATCCTTGTGTGGCCTTGGAAAATTACTAATTTCTCTGGATTATTTGTTAAATGCAAAAGGTAATAATATCTCTTCTTAGGATTCCTGACTATTGAATAAAATAACACAAAAAGCAGTAGCTCAGGAGAGATTGGGTGCTCAAATATTAGCTATTGGAGAAAGCAACATTATCAGCTGGATAGTCAGTTTTCAATCTCTCAGTTTCACTTCTCTGCAGGTCTCATTATTCACAGAGATAAAGGAATAAATTGAAGAAATAAGAAATACATGTCAGAGAAATTCATTTCAGCCTTATTTCTGTAAATTTGTTCTGATTTCTAATTAAACATTTGGGAAACACAAGCAATTCCCAAGTTGGCATGGATGCACTGGATTCCTAAACCATTAACGACTGAATGAAAGAAGAAGAAAAATAACACAAATTACCTCTATAGCTGCAATATTATTGCCACAAAAAAGAAAGCCCCAATAACCCCACAGATTGACACAAACATCAAAACCCATAGTTTTAACTGAATGATAGGTGCGCATGTTACCCCATAACCTTTCCATCTTGTGTCACTTTCTTCCTTAAACTGTGGTTATTTGTCCTAAACCTTATCCCCCTGTTATGTGTAAATTCAATGTTTATTAAGCAAGCCAAATAGAGAAATGGAGTCAACAGCAAATAGAAAAAGGAGACTCTCTCTCCTACTCGGAAGGGCACAGAGAGGTCTTTGGCACAAAGAAAACAAGGACTGATATGCTTGTAAGTGCAAGTGAAGGTGCAAATGGTAAGCTTAGCCAAATCACTTTTATTTCTATGGGAATACCATATACAGGAAAGGGAAAATATACGTGTTTCTTACCCAGCACAATCTCCCTTGTTACAGAGAGATTTTAAAATAAGAGAAGATTGAACAAAAGAACATTTAGTTCTAACCAGTCTTCCTGGGAATCCTAGCTCCACCCCAGATGATGCTTAAACAGCCCCATCTCTCACCAAGAACCACCGAGACCCCCATGGCCACCTCCCTGTTATGTACGAGCCAGGAGGAAAGCTAATGAGACTCTCCTGCCTGGTAACCACTGAACTGGCCAACTTGGTTAAACTAGTTCTAGTGTAGCTGCATCTAAGACATGGCATTCAAAGAGAAGGCTTGAAATACAGACAGTTTTTGAAGAAAAGGGGATATTGCTTTGTAGGAGTGAATCAAAACTCTTCCAAAGGAGATAAGGAAAAAAGGAATGCGGGATTCTGGAACACTGAGGACCCCTCAAACTCTAGATTACTGCAGCTTTTGAGGAAACACTTTGTCTTTTGCTTAAAGTTTTCATCTGAATGGCCTTCTAAGCAGGGGTTGAGTGAAGTGGGCAGCCATTACAAGAGAAATGAATTCTGGGATTTTTTTTTCTGAATATCAGCCTATAGTGCCCTTCTTCCTCTCACATCTAACTTCTTGAGTTTAAAGTATTAATTTGTTTGTAATCTACAAACTGAACTTTTTACCATATGCTGCGCTAAGTATAACAAAATAAAGTGAGCTTTTCACATCTTATTGCACTAAATAATGATATTCATCCTAACTAAAACTAAAACTTCATTAAATATTTTTAGTACATATAGATGTTTAAAATCTATATGTCTTTTTTACAAATAAGAATCTGAAACATTCTTAGTTTCTCTCCCCTCAGCAATTTCGAGTTCAGATTGTATGGCCAGACTTCTGTGGAGGCTCACTAGGAGTTACATAACAGCCAAGCTCCTTTGATTAATACAGTCACCTCTTCCAGGATGTAGTTCAGGATACCAGGGAAATTTTCCCTTCACCAATATATCTCCAAGTAATTGCGTCTCTATTCATTTATCTCATTTGATTTACCCAATTTTACTACCCAGCATCTACCAGGTGCTTATTATGTACCAACTCTAGGACAAATGCTTACAGTATAAGGCAAGGTATGAGTTTGGACTAGTCCTCAAGAAGCTGAAGAAAGTAGAACCATTTGCTGCCTGTCCTCCAATTCATAAAGCCATTCAGACTCAAACTTGGCATGACGAATAAAATACCTACTGCACGTTCTCACTTATAAGTGGGAGCCAAATGATGAGAACACATGGGCACGTACAGGGGAACAACACACACTGGGACCTACTGGAAGGCAGAGGGTGGGAGGAGGAAGAGGATCAGGAAAAATAACTAATGGATACTGGGCTTAATACCTGGGAGATGAAATAATCTGTACCACGAACCCCCATGATGCAAGTTTGCCTATGTAAGAAACCTGCACATCCTGCACAGGTGCCCCTGAACTTAAAACTTGTGTTTTTTTTTTAAAAAGACAAAAAAAAAAAAAAACCACCTAACAGAGATGCAGAGGCTCTCAATTATGTAGTATAACTCACTTAGTGTTGACCCATTTGGCTTAATATTATTTTGTTTGGAAAACCAAACACTGCATGTTCTCACTCATAAGTGGGTATTGAACAATGAGAACATATGGACACAGGGAGGGGAATATCACATACCTGGGCCTGTTAGGGGGTAGGGGGCTAGAAGAGGGATAGCAGGGGGTGTGGGATAGGGGAGGGATAGCATTAGGAGAAATACCTAATGTAGATGATGGAGTGATGGGTGCAGCAAACCACCATGGCACGTGTATTCCTATGTAACAAACCTGCGTGTTCCGCACATGTACTCCAGAACTTAAAGTATAATAATAAAAATATTATTTTGTTTGTTTGTATATGTATTTGCTTTTGTGGAATTGCATTATATTGTTGACTTGCAGAGACAAAGATGAATTGTAGGGCATCTAGACTGTTTAAAAAGTTTGTTTTCTGCGTGTACCCACATGCAACTTGTTTCTTAACAAATAATTTACAACGATGATAAAAATGCAGATGAGATGCTGTTCCTTGAAAACACTAGGGTACAATATTCTTGCTTATATCTTTTTAGTAGAATTTGAAATCATTTAAGAGTAAACTTAACTTTAGGGGAATAAGTGCTACTGTAGAAGGAGAATTGTATTTTTCCAAATCATTTTCAACTAAACGTCTACAAGTCCAAGATCACTGGCTTCATGAGGGCATCCAAAGGATACTGTTTGGCTTCTGATAACAAATCACACCGGCTCTCCCAGATTTTTTTTCCTATTTCTTTTGCTCAAAAAATCCTGTCACTTTTTTCTTTCCATGTTGTGTTTCCCCAACAAGTACAAACGACAGTCTCTTTCAAAAAACCAATATTGAGATTAAGTCTCACTCACATCACATACTGTTTATGTGCTCTTAGGAAGCCATTTACCATTCTAAGACTCAGTTTCCTATCCTGTGAAATGAGCAGAACATGCTGGTGCTGCCTGTCTCCCCTGGTTGCTGAGAGCAAGCCATCGGATGCCCTATGTGTACAACCATTTTCTGCTGGAGCTAAATTTTAAAGATTATTATTTAAAGAAACATGACATATGTAAGCAGACAATACACAAGAGTGAAAAAACAGCACACTCAAAGGCGGCTTTACAGTTTCCACATCTACATATAAAATCCCTGCAGCATTATTTGGAGTTGCGGAAGTAATAAAAATTAGTAATAGTGATCACTTTTTGAGCTCTTATTGCAAGAGAGGCACAGATCTAAGTTCTTTGCATGGATTATCTCACTGAATTTTTGCCTATTTTATAGTACCACTATAACTTATATTTTACAGAACTGAAAATGATGACTTGAGAGGTCAAATATGTTCACGGGCACCCGGGGGATGTCAGCCATGGCAGTCTGACTCCTGAGCCCACACTCTTAATCACACTTTTAGGTCGTGAGCAGGCTGAAAGGCAAAATTCTACCCTGAATCCAAAGTTGAGTTCCCAAGATCTTGGTTTGATGTACAGCATTGAGACCCGAAGGGGAGAGCTGGAGTTCACGGCTTTAGGCCTCATTTATTTGTCAGCACACGAGAGCACATGGAAAGGGCATAAAGACAAGCGGTGCTCAGACGAGCATGAACATCAGACAGGACATGCGACAGTGCCGAGGACAGAAACAACTTGTTAGCCAAGTCCTGGTGTCAGGCCTGCCAACCACGTTCCCACATCGCAAAGAAGAAAATCTGATAACCAGCATGTCATGGTACCTAAGTGCACAAGAGCAAATCAAGCTACTCTGAAGATAACTATTGAATTAGAAGCTAGAGAAAATACATTAATGTATAACAGCTGAACACCACTAGCAATAATCTTTGCTACCCTCAGAGGTCCATATATGGCAGGTGCTATGAGAAGGGTGATCACTCTCCCGAGCCATATGTGGGAGTGAGAGCGCTTCCAGGCATGGGCACCCTCCCCAGGCATGGGCACTTGGCCAGCCTGTTTCTGCTCAGGTTTGGGCTCCACTGTGTCCTCAACACCAGGGTGAGTGGCTCTTAGTTCTCTCTTAGGGAACTCACTCCGTTTCTCTCACTCCTGAACTGACGCAACAAAACTGAGCTTTGAATATGAGCATATTGCTGTTCTGAGAGCAGCACAGGGGATCCTTGTCTTTCTTAGAACCAATGTAGCTGAGATATATAAGTGCACTAAATCCAACCCTTTCCTTCTGCAGTAAAGATGCCTGCTTGAATCTGTGTGGGGTTAAGACTCAGCACCAGGTTCAAGACTCACTAACCAGCCGGCAAACATCTTCAGAGCCGAACAGAGGAAGACACAGGTGAAACAAATCAAACAGAACAATCAGGGGTGAATTTTCAGCGTGGCCCAGCATGGAGATTTCCTGGAGAGATTCCATTATCACAAATGGGACTAAATCCCTACATACTGTGCAGAAAATGTGCCTCTAAGTGCTCTGCAGCATTATGCCTGAGGGAACAAAAACACAAACTACCCAAACTGGGCAAAGTCCTCCTGGGGCTGAGATTCTAAGATTCACTACAGAAGGTGTCTCAAGTCATAACTGTCTTGGGTGAGAAAAAATGGACCCCCACTCAGCTGGAGACCATGTACTGAAAATAGAGGGCTCTCCAGTACCTGCCCAATGGTGCCTCTCCTTGACACAGACTTTGATTGTGGGTAGATCTGGTGTTTCACGCAAATGGCCTGTGTTTGCTAAAATGACTTCCCTCCTGCCCCGATTACCTGAAATTTCAGTAAACCTTACCATTTCATCATGCCTACTGAAGCCACAAACGTAGAGGATGATAGTGCATGATTCATTTTGATGTGGTTTTATGGCCTCTACAAAGTAAATGTTGCAAAGGGCTCTTATCCTAGGATCAAAGAAAATAGTCAAGAAATCACTTAGCTTGCCCACTTTCATGGAGCAATTTTCTTTCCATAGCATCCATAGGGTGATTCTGAAGCACAAGTCTGATCACGTTGTTTGACTTCTCAAAAATCTTTACTGACTTCCTTATTTCTCTAAAACAAGGTTTAAGCCTCTCTGCAAATTATTTTTCTACTTCATACTCCACTATTCTCTCCATGTATTGCATGTTCTAAGTATATTTTTCTATTTGCCATTCCTCTAAATGAAGTCACCTCTGGTTGATCTTACTCATATTGTTCCTTCAGCCAGAGTAGCTCCCCTCTACGGATCCCTGTCCTCCATCTACTTATTCTTCCACGTCAGGGTTGTATGTGTCATCTTCTTCATTAAACGTTTCTCATAACAGCTTAACCAGTTACTCCACCACGCAATCTCTGGACCTGTATTGTGGAATTCATTGACTTCTGCTGTCACCCACCTCAGTTTCTATTACAGTTTGTTCTTTACCTTTCTGAGTCCTCAAGTACACTGTAATCTCCACAAGAGTTTTCCTAATTGTGTCATTCTCCACAATGCCTTGCGTGTAGTAGGTTCTTGATTAATAAGTAAAAGTTAGGGGTTCCACTACTGCCTCTTACCTTAACACCAAGTTTTTGGCCAAGCGCAGTGGCTCACACCTGTAATCCCAACACTTTGGGAGGCCAAGGCAGGCGGATCACTTGAGGTCAGGAGTTCGAGACCAGCCTGGCCAACATAATGAAACCCTGTCCCTACTAAAAATATAAACAATTAGTTGGGCGTGATGGCATGTACCTATAATCCCAGCTACTCAGGAGGCTGAGGTGGGAGAACAGCTGGAATCCAGGAGGCAAAGGTTGCAGTGAGATGAGATCGCACTACTGCACTCCAGCCTGGGCAACAGAGGGAGACTCCATCTCAAATGAATAAATAAATAAAAATAAATACAAAATAAAAATAAATAATATACCAAGTTTTCTGTCTCCTATAGGTCATGGTGATGAAGACACTAACTAAAATGAAGTCATTACCAATACTCTTCTAGCTGTTCTTTCACACATTTAACAAACATGGATCAAACACCTCAGATGAGTCAGGGCACTGTGCTAGGGGCACAGATGTGAGTAGGACACGGTCTTTTGCCCTGGAGCGGCTTGCAGTCTAGACAGGAATGTCATGATGGCTAAGCGTTAAGGAGCCTCACTCTGTGTGATCAAGTTTGTTACAATCCTGTCTGCACAGAGAGGGTGTGGTCAGGGGAATGTGACATTCAGGGGCTTTTCTCCTAATGGGCAGGTGCCTAAAAAGCTGAGTTGTAGCATCAGACCACAGCCTGCTCACCAAGAAGTTAACTTGGCAGGGCCAGGCAAGATTGTGAAGTGAGGCGAAGTGTGTCTTTGACATTAGGCTATCTCCCGTCTTGCCCTTCACCCCAACTCCCTAAGACTCACTACCTGCTCCCTGCCCCTCCACTCTCCAATTTGCAAGGTGATTAATCTTTAATACATTTATTAAGTAAGATGGACTGGCTTAAGTTTCTCCTAGAAAAGGTTAAAGTAAGGAACATGATTCTATAAAAAGACCACAGGCTTTGGAAACTGACATCTCTCAATTTCGAGCTTCAGTAATTCTTATCTGAGTACCTGGAAAAAATCATTTAAACTCTCTGACCTATGTTTTCCTCCTTGGGCAAGTTTCTGAAACTACAGACCTCAGCTGCTTCTTCTATAAAATTAAGATATTCACACTTACCCAGAAGGGCTATTTTAAGGATACGAAATATTGCACAGTGCTTAGGCCACACATAGTAGACACTAAAGCATGACAGTTATTAGATTCTTTAAAGGGGGTTCTTGCAGAGATACAATAACTCGTCCAAGCACTTGTTTTGCTAGTGGTGGAAATTCAAGGCATAGTGACAAGCAAATAATGAAAACATGTGAGGGCCACGAATCGTGAGCTCTGAGTGTCCCACAAGTGCCCCTGGGGTGGCTATGGGTCTAACCCACAGGTCATGGGATAAATGGGGTGCTGTGAGTTCCCAGCTCTGCCAATGGCATTAGCATGGGAATCCGGGTAAGTTGCTAATCTTCTTGCCTCAATTTCCTCCTGTTTAATATGTATCCTGAGATCACCTCCCCTGACAGGACAATTTTGACTAATGTACAGTCAAGCTTCAAGTTCCTTGGTTGTAGTGGAGCCATAAAAGCCACAGGTATTACTATTCAACTCAGGGCTCCTGTATCTGCTGTGAGGCTCAAAGCAGTGGCGTTCCTTCCCCCACCTTTCTTGTAATATTTAGTTTCTCTGAGTTGCTTCCTCAGAAGAAATACTGAGTTCTCCATTTCCCTGGCTCACTTTCCCACTGACGAGGGTGATGTTAACACCAAGTCCCAAATCACAGCTAGATCAATATTATAACAGCTGTGAGAGAAGGGCACTAGCCCTAGAACACAAACACACTTTCTTTTCCAAGAAAGACTGTAGTTCCCCTAGTGTTAACTTTCCCTGTTCCCCCCCGCCATGCCTCCTCCACCCGCCCCTTCCCTCCCCTCCTGCCACCAGCACGACCCAGATCACATTAGAGTCCCAGAGCACAGGGAACAGTTCTCGTCTATCCGTCACCAAGGAGGCAGACAGGACGGGGGAACAACAAGTCATTTGTACCTGATGAGGAGGACACTCCTGGGAAACAAACAGATGAGCCACCCCATGAATCTGAGCCGTTCTCCGAGGTAAACAGAACTGCATGAGAAACCATCAACTATCTCCAGCATCGCCCTTCCCTCGCTCCCTGCCCTCTGGCAGCCGGGTGGGGGACATGAAACTGTAGCTTGGACCAATATCTGATTCTGAGAAAGTTAACCCTCGCAAAGGTGATTTTCTTTTCCCTTGGATTCCTGGAATTGAATAACCACTTTCTGTTACCTTTCTGTAAATTATGTTTTTATTTGAGAAGTATGTGCCCATAGAAAAGAGATAAAACTGACTTTCGGAATGTGACCTACTGTTTGGATAGGGAGTGCCAATTACTATGCCAATTAGTGCTTAGCAAAGAGGAAGTAATTTGAAGCATTTTTAGGGTACTTTTCTTAAAACACACCCCCCTACACACACACCCACACACCGAAACAAAACAAAACTGAAAAATAGTTGCTTCCACAAACAACTTCCATGTCACAAGGCAGCTGGAATATTGATTAGATCCTACAAAAGCATTCTAGGACACAAACCCAGCAGAGAATCAGAGTGTGCTATCACAAACGACTGTAGTTTGTTGTGAATACTGTTATCATCTCCTAATTCTACAGACTGTAATGGTGAATATTAAGTAATACTGACGATGGTTGAAGAATTGCTTCTGCAGGTCAGTGAGCCTGCCCTAGTGGTAGAAAACACACACTGGGCAATGCCACTTTATAGAAAAATGATATTTATGAGAAGTAAAAGAAAAAAATGAGTGAAATGGTAGGTAAGGATTCATAGACAGACGTTTAGGAAAGGCAAACTTGGCACCCTAAAGTAGCATAAAACCTGATTTCTATCATTTTAAAATATGTACTCTTTTCTAAAAATATGAAATGTATGCTTGAACTCGGCAGACTTTGAGCAACCATAAGAAAAGGAAAGTACTATGTTTATGTTGTATGAGACACAAGTGCTCACACCAAACGCAGCATCATGTGATAAAATTTTCTTTTATTCAATGTGTTCCTGAATTACTGGCCTAAAAATTAGTGCCCCACCCCAAGAACGTAACATAGAACTGGTCCCTTGATGTCTACTCTGCAGAAACCAAACAGATAACCTTTTCTTCTATGGCAGGGCCTGTCTCCTGGTCTCCCCTGTCCCATGAAGAAAGGGGATGAAGGATAGGTTAGGATGCATGAGTCCAATCAACACAAAACACAGCAAATTCCTTAGGACGACCACCAAGAAAAATCAAAGAAGAGACATCACCTAGCAACTTTTTATAGGACAGATGAGCTGCTCCTACGTTAGTTTTCAAAAAGTCACTAAAATCACCTATTAACATTAATTAGAACAAGAAAGAGGAAGAATGAATGAACTAATAGTTATTAGGCATTTATTTTATGTCAGGCATCAGGCTTTACACATATCCTTTTACTGGATTTGCATAACATTTCTTTAAGGGAGGCATTATTTTAGACAAATAAATTGAGGCACAGAAAAATTATGTAACTTGTCTTCTGAGGTTTATATATGTTTAAATTTTTTAGAAAACTCAGGAATCTACAACTCCCAAAAAGACATCATTTAGAGTTTTGCATTCCTTGAGAATCCTTACAACTAATGACGTGAAAGCTCATCCTATGCTTTCTCAGAGAATAGAATATAAGTCATTCTACGAGCATTCAAAAAAACATTGAGTGTCAGGAGTTCTAAAGGGTGTTCACTGGTTTGATGGCTTTTTAATGTATATAGAACATGAAAGAGTGAATTACCCACAATAAAACCTGTTCATTCACCTTCTTAGGTGGAGCCAGTAAGTAGAAGAAAGATTCAGGGTAGCGAAATGTAACAACCACTTGTATAAGCTTCCTCCCATGGAGACACTATGGAAAAGAATGAGGGGAAAATCGCTTCTCCAGAAAATATAACTGTCATAGGAAAAATGAAAAAAATATCCTTAGACCTGGAGTCAGGAAAATTGGGTTCAAGCCCATTGCGTCTTTTAACTTGCTGTGTGAGCTCAGGTAAATCTCTCCACTTCCCTGAGCCTCAGTTTTCTCATCTATAAAAAAGGAGATTGGGTCCTAGGTTGTCCTTGCCATGCTACTTTTTAATTCCAACACACTGTTACTCCCTGAGAGGTAATATCAATAGCTATGTCCTGCTTCAGCTATTTATGCCAAAGTGGTTTAGGTCAGTGGTTCTTAACTTTAGGGCACACTGGAATCACGGAGGACATGTTGAAACTCAGATTGCTGGGCTGCTGACCTGGAGTTTGCAAAACAGTAGGTCTAGGGCGGGGGCTCTGAATTTATATTTCTCATAAGTTCTCAGGTGATATCGATGCTACTGGTGGAACCACACTTTGAGAACCACTGATTCAGGACTTGAGGCTTTTCAGTAGATTAAAGATAAATGTAAGCACCTATCAAGGTCAATTCATTTTAGTGGCTACTGACTGCATGTTTAGGTTAACCTAAAACACTCTAAAAATATCAGACTGGATGTCAGAGCTGGGGGACACTTCTCTGATTGGGAAGAGACATATTTTCCCATACTTTAGAAAGGAATGCTGTAAAAGATGGGTGGCTGTGTTTGCCTGTCTATATCTTTCTAGACCTATTCTACCAGACACTTCTGAGACTGTTTAAAACTTAACAAAATCAGCCAGGCCAACATGGTGAAGCCCTGTCTCTACAGAAAATTGCAAAAATTAGCTGGGCGTGGTGGCATGCACCTGTAATCCCAGCTACTAGGGGGCTGCAGCAGGAGGACTGCTTGAACCCAGGAGGCGGAGGTTGCAGTAAACTGAGATTGCACCACTGCACTCCAGCCTGGGTGACAGAGCGAGACTTGTCTCCAAAAGAAAAAAAAAGAACGAAAAAAAAAAGAGAAAAAATTTAACAAAATTACATTTGTGCAATTTGTGCAGAAGTAGAATGAGTGTATTCAGGCACTGGCTCTGGTCAGCTTTCTGAGTTTGGGGAACCATAAGCCAAACCTCTCCTTCTTTGTCTAGGCTCTGACCTACCCCAGTGACCTACCAGAGACAAAATTCCTGAAGTGAGTATCACACAGTGGAGTCAGGCTGCCTACTTTCTATTCCTTAATACCTAACAACTATTCCACCTTTAACCTCTCATACCTCTTTATCTCATCTATAAAAAAGAAAATGATAGCCTCATAGGCTTGTCATGAGGATTAAATGAAATAATATAACCTAAGCTCTTAGAATCTCTGGCACACAGTACATGCTCAATAAAAGCTAAGCTGTTATTTCACTCCTTGCCAGAGAATATAACCTTAACCCATCTACTCTCCATGTCTGAACAAATGTACAAGTATAACAAGGTCAAGGAAAACATTTAAGGAGAGATCAAGGAAAGAGCTTCAAGGATGTGCTGCCCATCCATTTCTCTAAATCAAGCCATCATCATAAAGGCTGCATATTTAGACCACACTTTGTTTTGGGGGTTGGGAGTCCCCAGATTGTGTAATTGCTTTTACTAAATTTAACTTTGGCCTTAGTCATGTCCTGAGAGACATCATGAGAAGTAGTTAAGTGTAATTCATTAATTGGGGTAGGGATAGGACGATGTCTTTTTCATTGTACCTTGTCCTCTTTAGGAGGATCCACTAAACTAATTTCTCCTAAGCAATGTTTTGTTGTTGCTCCCTGGATATTTTTATATGTCCTTATACTGTATTTTCCTCTTGTTTTTAGATACCAGTAAGCTAAGGGCTAAATCTGTGCCTACCTCCACTATCGTATAGGATGTAATGGCATGTGTTCACTTGTGTCCTGGTTTTATTTCATGGTATTTTATTGATACTTGACTTACCCTTCTAACTTGATTTTTCTCATCTCTTTATCATTTGGAATTGCATGTTATTTTTTCAGCCTCTTCCAAGATATTTTGGATGGAGTCAAGGTATAAATGAAGAAATAGATTAAATGATTCAAATCATATAAGGCTACAGAGAATTATCATATTTTAATAATTTAGTGTGTAGTGAGACAATACCCTCTTAATTTGATTTATAGTTTAACATGAAGATGGAACATGTTTTCATCCACTGAACTTTTTAGTAATCATTCTTCCTTACCTTTCCATAAGGAGAATTTTTAGAAGACTGCAGCTTTAAGATACTACAATACTTAATAGAAAAAATTCATAAAATAGTGCACACATCACAAAAAGGGCATAAATCCCATCCAGTCTCACGAAATGTATATATGCCTTATGATATAAGGCCTTGTTCTTGCCTGCTGGGAGGGAATGGAAGGCTGGTCAGTCTCGTGACCTCTCTGGGAAGAGGATGATTTAAAGAAACCCGTGATTAACCATTTTTATAAAGTGAAATAACCTTTGGCAATTTGAACATGAACCTTCCTGCCCACTCTGTACCCCTACCTACTGGGTGAAACAGTTTTTAAAGTCCAGGATTTTGTGCCTTAGGCTTTCTCAAAGTAAGACCCAGCATTATAAATAAGCCAAATTCAGAAGCCTCAGCCCTCAAGGTGAAGCTCAATTTTCTTTTTGTGTGGATGTTGTGTCATGACATGGTATGATTAAATTGCTGTCAGTGAAGCAATAATCCCTCTGGGAATTACGAGGACCAAACCCTTTAGTGAGCTTTCTGATTCTCACATCTAACAGAAAGACACAGGCCCTGATCCCGAGGAGCATTGAGTGCTGTCCAGCTGCTAGAACTGGCCAGTGCTGCAACTTCATCGACCTTCCTCTGGTTTGGTTCCCTGCCCAGAAGTCCAGGGAGTGACAGGTGTGCTTGGGACTGCATAGGGGGCTGCAGAGGGGCCTGCATTGCAAAACCTCCCTGCCAGTGCCCAGCAGGGAAGGAGCTTCTTATCACAGCAGATTTTCATCAACCTGTCTCCTTGGCCTTCCTCTCTCAGCCAAGTGCACAACACGGCTTTTTAATTTTGCGGGTGGGACAGTTCCTGAGACCTTTTTCTTACTCTTTCCTAAGCTTCTCATCATTTTGGATCAGCATCTCTCTGCTCCTCACTGGGATTCTCTTTCCATGTCATCCATGCCCACCATATTGCCTTTCTTTCCCACAGAACAATACTTGCGTTTTCAGAGGGCTGAGTTTAATTTTGAGGCAGAAAATTACAGTCTTCAAAAGATGTCTATGATCATGGAATTCTTACCATGCTGTAACTCAGATTCTTCTTAAAATTAAAAAGTATACCATTAAAATGTTCATGTTTTTCCAGCTGTCAATCTTAGCATCACTAAAGCCAACCTGATATCATATGCCTCTGGGAAATGCAATACATACATAGATTCACCTAATTCTTTTCTTTCCATCATGGTTTTACTTACATACTGTTAAAGTCAAGTAGCTCAATGAGTTTTGAAAGATCTATGAACCCATGCTACTGTCCCTAAATCAAGATACAGAACTTTTCCAGCACCTCAAAAATTCCCCTGTGCCCCTCTGGGGTCAATCTGCATTCTCTGGCCCAAAGTCACATGTCCTGATTTCCGACATCATAGATTAATTTTGCAGGTTCTTGTACTTCAAATAAATGGGATCATATCGTATGTACACTTCAGTAAATGGCTTCTTTCTCTCAATATAATGCTTTCAAGCTTTATCCATGTTGATTTGTCTATCATTAGCTACTTCTTTTTAATGCTAAGTAGTATTCCATTGTACGAATATTTTACATTTTGTTTATCCATTCTCTTGTTGGCAGATATTTGGGTTGTTACCAATTTGGAGTGACTGTAAATTAGGAGTGATTTTGCAGAGAAGCTATTATGGACATTCTTGTAACAAGCCTTTTATCGTGGCCATGTGATCCGATTTTTCTTGGATATATATGTAGAAGTAGAATTGTTAGGTCTTCTCTGAAATACTCCTGCCAAAAAATGTCTCTAATTTGTATCAGGTAAGGCCTATAGGATCAACTTTCAGTTTACAGGAAACAAAGAATAGAAGAAAAAGTTAAAACACCAATAGAAAACAATGACATTTTATATGACAGCTGGCCTGCTCTGCAACAAGTCAGTGTCATGCAAAAAAAAAAAGATGTGGAAGGGGTTGAGGGGGAGAGGAGAAAGGTGGTATTGGTTTGGATTCTAAGAAATACAAGAGTCATAATATCCAAATGTAATGTGTGGTCTTAATTGGATCCTGGTTTCAACAAACCCAGCTATAAAATATATATTGGATAAGATTATGAATTGGGTTTTAGGCAATAACAGGAAACATTTGTTAATTATATTAGTTGTGATATCGAAATTGTCATTTTATAGAAAGTATTCTTATCAAAACATGTTTAGAAGTGAAATGTAACATCTGTAATTTACTTTGAAAAACTTCAGCAGAAAAAAGTATATGAAGCAAATATGGCAAATGTTAAAAATTATTAAATCTAAGTGAAGGGTACATGGGTGTTGATTACACAATTCTCTTTACTTTTACTATATGTTTGAAAATCTTCATATGAGGAAAAAATTATTTTTGGTTATATTAAATATAATTATTATATTTGGCTCTAGTAATTTAATTTTTTTATTTCTACCTTGTTTTAATCCACAGAAAATAGGCCCTTTTATTTGTTCACTATATTCCCCCTAGCTTAACTCAGTAGATGGCAAACTAGAGAGCCAGTGGGGCTACAGTAAGATCTTAAAACAACTTCACATGTAATAAATGTCCTACTTACAATATTATCAACATACCTTCTTAGACTAGAGATCATTATCCAGTGAGCTACAGCAAGTTATGAAGGAGGTACAGTATAATAATTTAGATTTTAACTTACGGAGCTCTTTGTAAAAGCTGCAGGAATTGGAAACATTAAAATTTTTCAAGACATCTCTACCTGCCTAACAAGTTGCAACACTGCAGAAAGTTTATTTTACATGAGCAATTTCTGTCCACAATATTCTAATTATGAGTATCAAACGGAGTTTCACCTTCTACCACCCCAGTGATTCATAGCATTCTTGTCAGCTAAGTTAAACTCTGTTTTGTCTGGTTAAAATGATTTGGTATTTTGTACAAACAGATTACCACTTCTTTCCCCCCCATTCATAAAAGAAGTCTCTCTTGCTCCCCTTCGGAGGGGTATTCATGCAGGTCAGCACTTCTGCTGTCTTCACCAGCTGTTCTGCCCTCTTTTCCTCAAATGTGCTATCATCGTTTCACCACATTCTGCTATTTTAAATCAAGAGAGCCTCACAGTCAAGTACAGTATTACTCTTTTCCACCTAGTGCCTTCCTTAATGTTTGTGGGAGAAAGACATTTACTAGTGATTAAAACAATAGGAATATGGAGAAAGAACATGATTTAAGATAAGCATTTGTTCAGGGACATTTCGCAGAGCTCAGATCTTGTGTAAAGGTCTCTGGTGGATGCAGAATATGGAATAGAGTGTAGTAGAAAGGATGGTGTAAATTCAAAAGACCCAAACGATGAGTTTTTTTTATTAGCTGCTGTGTGACCTTGTGCAAGCCACTTAACATGTCTTAGCCTTAGTTTCCCTAACTGCTCAGTGCGGAGTTCAGATCAAATTATTCCAAGATTGTATACGTTCTAACACTTAACAACTCCTTTTAGGACCGTATAAGTCTGTTATAGATAAGACATTAACTGCGCAACTACTATATGAATAACATGTAAAAGAGAAAAGCTCCATTAAGAAAACATTTGACTTAAAACTATAAAACTTTTGTCAGAAAAAGTTGGAGAAGACTAATTTTTCCAAGAGATACAATATAGCCAATAAAAATGCACAAAACACTGATTTTGTCTTCTATCGACAAGAGAATGAAGATGGAGCCCTGATGAAAGATAATAAGCAGATCTGTTGGATTTCTCTGAACAGCAAAAGGCCCCATCACAATTTGGGAAATGTAATCAGTGAGCAAGACCATAGCAAGTCAAAGGCATTTTTGCTGAAGCACAAGAGGTAACAGTAGAATCAGCCAAATTCACGTTCGGATGTCTCATCGTAGCTGCAGTTGCTGACCCACCATAGATCTGCTTTCATCTCTCACCTATTTGTATTCAGTAATACTCTCTCATTGTCCTTAATTTTTGCCCAATTTTTTTTTTATTAAAAACAGACACAACAGATTAAGGATGTAAAGTTGAATAGCACAGTGCATTAGTCAAAACAGACCTTTGAAATGGCACACAATTGTTCCCCAAGGTGGTTTGTTTTGTCCCCTTTCAGAGCTGGGCTTCTCCCTTACTCCACCTTTCCTGTCTTAGTCAGGCTTCGTACCAACCAACTCCCCTCGACCAGGTAGGGTCAGCTGGAGGTGAAGCCCTGGTGAGGTGATGGGAAAAAGCGCAATCTGGCTCAGGATGGGACTCTCTTGTGGTATCATTTAGAGGTTACGGTTTTTACCCTAGCAGATTTTCATAGGGTCCTTCATTAAAAATTAAGATTCTACTACATTACAAAACAGTTTGGCAGGCTTCTAGAAATTGCCATAAATAATTTATCAGCTCATCCATTCTGATTTCTTCCAAATACTATCTTTGTTATTTTTAGCACAAAGGAAATCATATCTAACGATTGAGTTCAGTGGAGATGGAAGAAAAAGGCCACCAAGTAAAGCATTTAACCAAATTATGGGAAAGCATTTCAATTATCTTCACATCTTATTATATCAATAAATGATAGACAATATATGATTGAAGTTAGTGGTGTGGACCCTGTACTTAACAGGAAAATGTCATTTGAATTAAAAGGAAGCAGACTATTGAAGCTCCAGGCAGGATTGGCTGAAATAGATGATCCCTAAATTATATGACTCAATTCAACCAACATTAACTGAGCCCTCTTACGGTGTACAAAATAAGTGAGTCAAATCTCTCTCCATATAGACCTCTCCGTGTAGCCAATATTGCTGAATAAATTGTCTGGCTGGAATACAAATTGCATATTCCCACGAGAATGACATAATCCATGTCATGAAGGATAGATCACAACAAAACCCCTTAGCCCATACTGTGAAGCTCATCTTAAGTTCTCAGAGTTGTCTGGAAGCCACACACCAAACGACTCTGTTTCCATCAGAAAGTTAATTCTTAAAGACATGTCCTCTAGGGGTGTTTCTACCACCTTTTCGGGCACATGCGGTAAAGATGGAAGAACAGTAGTTGAGGCTGGAACTAAAGAGGAAGGAGAAAAGTGAAGTTGCTCTGAGGCCAGCATGTACTCACGGTGATCCTGGTGGCAAAGGCAAGAGGCATGGGTGAGCTCCAGTCAAAGGAGAGGAGTCAGTCCGTGGGGCTGATCACGCAGGGATAACCCGTACCTCCCCAAGCACGAGTCTGACAGAGGTGTTGGACGGGGCTCACTAATACAAACAAGAGAGTGTTTTTCTGCCTGGGTCCCTACACACAGAGCAGTGGCAACTCCATCCTTTCTCACACTCATGGTATTTTGTGTGCTCTAGAATACAGGTTCCACAACAGAAGGGGCTGCCCATGCTGGTCTTAACAATGACTCGGCACACCCCTGGGTACCGAGTCAACTCTTCTGCCACTGTGACTCTTTTCTGCTTCTTTTTTTTTAAATTGTACTTTAAGTTCTGGGGTACATGTACAGAACATGCAGGTTTGTTACACAAACCTGGTGATAGACTGGATAAAGAAAATGTGGCACATATGCACCGTGGAAGACTCTTTTCTGCTTCTAACATGGACTATGTGGGTCCCAGATCACACCAGGAAACCATCAGTTCCTTCTGATCTGTAGCAAAACCTCTTAATTCTTGCTTTAATTGGGCTTCTAGTAGGCTCTGAACTACAGAGAAAAAGACACCAAGCCACATCCTCCTCCCTCCGTGACACACTGTTAGTGGGCTCACAAAGCAGTTCTGACTTACATTTCTTAGCGTTAGGCTGCCGTACTTCAGCTATGTTAATATACCTTCCCTGTTAAAGTGGCAGTTTGTAGCAGAAGCCAGAAAACAATCTGAATAAGATACAGAATGATACACCACTGCTGTTGGACCCATTCTGCAAATCTCATTTTCTCGGCTTGTGAAGTTTCCTCCCACGAGATTCCTCATTCTCTCCTCCTAAGAAATCTCTGAGGGCCTGACCTACCACCCTTCCAAACCACATTTGAGTTTATATCAGTATACAACAGCTGAGGTCATTGCTCCAGGACCCTTGTTAAAAATGAACAGTTTATGAGTTGGTGTTTATAAGTCAAGGAATTCCTTCACACAAGTATTTCATATACGAATAACAATGTTCAGAACATAAATTGAATTAAAAATGTTTTGACTACTAACATATAATCATGTTCTAAGCTCCCTGGAGCACAGCTTTATGAAGTTGTTCCAGTTTTCTGTTTTCCTATTTCTAAGTCCTACTGTAGAGGATAAAATGGGCTATATAGTGGACTGCTGGGAGGGATGAAAACAGAAAGAGTGCTTCAAGAACGTCATCGAGTGTGACAAAGAGATAGAAAGGGGGTGTCCAACCAAGACTGCCTTAGAATGATGCCACCTACAAGCTACTGGCACCAAGAGCCACTCCAGTGGCTATGTATGTATAATTCCTTTGGCAACAATCTCAATAATAACTAACACCAGCACGGTGCTTACAGCTAATGAAATAAGAGCACATTCGTTATCTCACTTAATCCCCACAATAACCCATTGAAGTGACGTATTATTATTACTCCCAGTTGACAAATGAAAAAAAATGAGCTTAGAACGACTGAGTCATTTGTTCCAGATCTTCCCAAGTAGGAAAGAAAGCTAAGGCCTGAACTCCGGTTTTCTAAGATGAAATCCCATTCTCTACCCATTGGCACATACTGCTTCCGTGTTCATTTATGGACATTCACTCCACAATTTCTCATCAAGGGCCTACTTGGTGCTAGTCACTATTCTAGATCCTTAGGGGAGGGATGTTTAAAAAGGAGCACCCTCAGAAGACTGTCTTTGTAACTTAGCTTTTTATTTGGAAGGGATGACGGCTTCACATGAAGTTGCAAAGAGAAAAAAAAACCTCAGGGAACTTCTTAGCAAATGGGAAAATAACGTTTATCCATAGGTGTCTGCAATGCAGCACAGAATGTGTGCTGCTTCTACGCTAATGAGGGACTCTGGGGAGATTTGGGCAGGAGTGGTCATATTTGGGTAATTGGGCAAGGCTTCCTGGAAGAAGTGGAATTTGGGTTGACCTAGAAAAGATGAGTATGATTTCTATAAACATACATCGAAATAGACGGGAAAAGCATTCCAGGGACAGACACTAACTTGGGCAATGATACAGAGATGGAAAAGTGCAGGGCAGGTTTAGGAAAATAGAAAGCGTCCAAGGGGGAGAAAAAGTATATTTTTAATAAGCTTAAATTCCAAGCTATTCTCTATGGTGTGTCTGTTTAAAGGTCAACATAAATGGAAAGAGATGGACTTAGCCCCTTTTCTTGAACATCCACAGGGGTGGGCTCAGAACTCTCAAGGCTAAGAAAGCCACAGCTTTGTATTTCTCTGGTACAGAAATCCAAAGGACTTTTATTTGTAGAACGAAGAAGGCATTCTCAAAGTTTTTCTAAGAAAAGAGATACAGTAAGAGTGAGCAGATACTTAGTAAACTAAGTAAAAATGGGTTTCCAGAAAGCTGTTTCTCCTTTTCCTAATTCATATTTTCCATCTTTCTACTTACCCACCTACCCTAACCTTGCACCAAAACAGACTTAAGAGTCTCACGATAATGCACACAATTCAGCAAGAGAGGTTAAATTAAAAATAAAATGAGGCAAAGGTATTTATCAAAGGGTGCTGTGCAGATATTGTTCATTCCATTACTCAGAACCCTTCCTAAGAACAGCTAAAGGAGATGTTTCTCTCTGGTCTCTTTATCCACATTTTTGTTCTTTGTTTGAAAAAAATTGATTTGTTTTTATTTTCACGTATATACTGAATCTTGTAACTAATAGTGTTTCCTTCTTTTTATTGGCTGCTAAAAATGGCAGAGCCGAATTTGTGCCTCACCTTTTGGAAATATAAAAAAGATTTCATGGCTTGAAATTTGTGCATCAACCTCACTTTTGACTCTAGAGCCATGAAAAGCATTTTGCCCTCTGATCAATCCAAAGTTAAGAAATATAAAAAGTATTCTAACTTACCCATGTAGCTTTTTTCTGAAGAAAATTTTCAAGAGTGTTTTCAAGCAGGACAAATATAATTTCACTAGGAAAATAGAATTTGGATATCTCCACTATGAAAAGCTGTAGTCGAGTCAAAAAATAGCAAATCCATTGTGTCCCCTTTTTTTAAAACAATCAATCTTTTTGAATATTCCCCCATAATTCCCCACCCACACCTCCACCTCACCCTGAATAATCTTCAAATAAGCATTTGGAAAAAAAAGTATTAATAAAAGCAATCTCTTCAGGCACTTTCACACATACAGCACCACTGTCAGGTTGAGAGTCTTCAATAAAATATTTTTAATATGTACATTATATAACACTGGCTACCTAGAGAGCCAAACCACAATCCCTTGTTCAGAGTAGGTGCACAATAAATACTTGTTACTTATATTTAATATGTGTGTGTGTGTGTGTGTGTGTGTGTGTGTTTACATTGGAGCCCCTGCGAAAAGAACTGTTGTATTGCAAGCAAAATACAAAAATTTATTTACAATCACGCAGTGTTATCCTCAACTCTAATACAGCTACAGTTGAACCTAGTTACACAGTAAGCAGAAGCTTTCTTTTAATCCAATGAGCCTTGTAGCTTTGATAAAGTTAAGTCTATCCTTCCTGCTACTTGTTTTGCAGTAACCACTGCCTCGTCTATGGGCTCTTGATAATAAAACGTTTATGGGTCTTCCATCAGGGAAAAAGAACCATAGATGCAGCTTTTCTGGTTGCTCCCCGACTCTACCTGTTTCAGGGTGTGGAGGGAGGAGAGGGAACTGTAATCCACAAAAGGATTCAGCTCTGGCTGCCTTCCTTCACCTGTTCAGCAGGTGGGCCCCAGGTGAGCAGCAGGCTCCTGGGCTCGGCAGAGTTACTCTGCTCCTTTGTTTAATCGCCAGTTGCTTTCTCTGCCTGTTTGTTTTTCTGGTTTGGTTTCCTGTCCTGTTCATGAGTCAGTTCCTTCTTCCCTGTTTGTTCTGTCTCCTGTGTGCTTCTGCAGTTTACCTCGCTCCTCAGCACCAGAAGGCTAATATCCTTTGTTCCTTGCAATCTGCTTTCCCGTGGTGGCAGGGAGTTGTTAGACACATGTGTACATGTTTGGTGTACAGGGAGAAGGTTAAAGAGTTACCTGAGCATAATGAGTTTGTAGAAATGGCCAAATCTTCAGTAAAGGAGCGGTGCTCACCTTCCTCCTTGACCCCCACGTACTCAAAGGATTTCTAAAGGAAACTCTTTGGAGTAGGGGGTTGACACTCTCAAGTGCTAGCTTGGTTATGTTTCGTTTTGTTTTTTAACTTCTTAACTCAGCATACTTTTTACCAAGTAAATTTGTACTTGTGTTTAGAAAGTCAAACACAACAGCAAAGTGCTATACAAAATTGCTCTCTCTGAAAAACAATTCCTATAACCAACTGCAAAAAAAGCGAGAGATTTTTGTGGTCTCAGCTGTCCCGCATAGAGCCATTTGCCCCTGGTAAGGGCCATTGTAGAATATGCGATCATTTAAAGCGTTGGGACAAAAGAGTAAGGTGAGATGCTTTCTAAGTTTCACTGCCTGTTTTGGGGCTTGCTTTAAATTTAATTTGAACAGACCCAGGCTGGTCAAATCAGAAATCTGGGCTCACAAAAGAATCTTGATATTATGGACCCCCACTAATTTGGAATTTTTCAGCATTTGGAATCATTCTAATGGATTTAGGAAGAATGTACTTTATATGATCTGAGGGGAAACGCAAACTCAAAATTTTAAATATAAAATGTAGCTATCACAATGCTTAGGCAAAATTGCTTCTAAGTCCTATAAATAGGAACCCAAACCCCTCAAGTTGTAGGAAAATCACTTGATAAAAATGTTGAAATCTTCACTTCTGGAGATTGTTACGCAGTAGGTCTGGGGTGGGAATAGGAAAGCTATATTTTAGTGAACGCTTCTCAGATGATTCTTACTATTAAACAAGTTTCAGAAACCCTTCTTTTGAAGCATCCACCAACAATGTATACAAAAATTACAAACCAGTATTCTCCATTGAGAAATCAACCGTCCTCTGCCACAAATTTTACTACTTAGGAAATATTGAGAATCTAGTTATAATCATTGATTACACCTGAAAATAACAATTCAATTCCCCAAGAAAGCATCTCTTCAACACCTCACCGTGCAAAAGATTGCCCTAGGTACTAAGGATTAATACAAAAGTCAGATCTTGCCCTTGACAAGTTAATTACCCTGTGATAAAATTACATTTATTTATTTGATGTTTCTGAAGCATCTTGAATAAATTTTTTTCTGAGTTACCTATTCATTAAATCAATACATACAGAGTTTCTATTTTATGCCAGGCACTGGGCTGGGTAACTTGAAAACATCTCCCCGGTCCTTAGGGAGCAAATGTGGTGGAAAATCAAGTAAACTGACAAGTAACAGTACAGGCTTTACCTGCTATGATGGAGGCAAGCCTGGAGTGGTGTGAGAACACTGGGAAAGGGTCCCTGATCTAGCCAAAGGGAAGGGGGTATATGTGGGTGTATGCATATGTTCAGGGAGGTAAATACAGGTTTACCTCAGGGCCTAGTGGGTAAATACAAGTTACCAAGGTGAGATAGGCATTAAAGCGTGTTCCTAGCAAAAAGGCATGTCATGCGCAAAGGCATAGAAGCAAGAGGCCTGTGTGATGGGTGATGCCAAGTCGTTGAATAGGACCAGAGCCACATTCCTCCTACTTAGGATTACTGATGTACAACCTCATTCTAGTATTCAGATATTGGCCTACTAGGGAGGGGGCAAAGACGAACCAAGCTTTTCTTCATCAAAAGAAAGTTGTCTGTACACTTGTATACTCGTGTGGCAGGATTCAACTCCATATTGGAAGTTTGCTGTAGAGTTGTTATTTCAAATAAGAAAATACATCTAACATAATCAGGTGAACTCAGGAGTGAAAAGGACAGAGGGAGAAAGAGAGAGGTAGAGAGAGAGAAGGCAAATCACATACTTTCACATCTCCAGAATTCAAATCATCCCACTACTTCTGTGATTTAAATGTTGTGTTTAGAGTCAATTTTCTTCATAAAAATAATCAGTAATATAAAATTGCATCTCTAGACCTGCCTACTAGTTGTTGCTAAATAAAGCTGTTTTCTTTTCTTTATATTTAACAATTCCTATGAAACTCGTTTTACTGATAAAACCCATATTCACTTTAGCTTCACCTATGTCCAGTTTTTCTCAATTTTTCCCTTTTAAATCATTCACAGTATTAGAGCAAAAGTAAGTGAACAAATGTTTTAGTTGAAAATGACCCTACTACAACCATTGTCCAAAAAATCGGACCAATTTTATTATAGTTAGTTTACTGTTTTACAACATATTGAGATAACACAATTTTTCAATATTGAGGTGTTTATAAATCAAATCTTTTAACATTAAGGGTTTGGAATTTTCAGTTTGTACTTATTAACCACAATTAATAGCTGTAAAATATATTTAGGGATATCTGACCAGAGTTGCCCTGTTCTCATTAGCTGTCCCACGCATCACCTTTCAGAAATTTGAATTAGACAGCTGGGTGTCTCCCAGAAAGCTGCCTCAGGGAAGCTAGCAGAAGGATGGTGTGCTTCGACTTCAGTCTCAGTCAGTCCCTATTGTGGACAGCATCACATTACTTCCTTTTCACAAATCAGACACAATTCCTGCTGCAATGAAATTCTAGCAGAAAATAACAGGAATCCATCATTTTGGTTTTTCTTTTCAATCATGCAATCAATCAAACATTTATGGAAGTACTGCAATCAAGAAACAAGATCAACAAATATTTACTGAGCCCAGTAACTTCGGGAAGGCCTGTTTCCTTGAGGATCTTACTGGGATCATCTGCACTGGGAAGGTCAGAAGACATGTAAAATGTAGCCCCATTTTAAAAACTGCAGATAACCTGGTCAGGAAGGTCAAACCAACACACATGAAACAGAAAAATAAGCAGTGTGGCTTTTGGATACTCAGGAGTGGACCATTGCTGTTGGTGAGTTGTAAAGAAGAAGGCTAGAAGCAGAAGATGTGAGCCGGATTATAGAACTTGAAAGCTAAAATGAGATGCTTATCAGGAGGAGGGAGCCACTGTGAGTTCCTAGGTCTGGAATGACATAGTGAAACTGCACTTTGGGAAGACTTTTAGGTCTTTAATTATTTCCTCCCACTTCTCATTCATCTGGGAGCCAAGGAATAGTATACATTATGCATCTCAAAAATTGTCATCTGATCTAACTAATGGATGGTGAAATGTAAAACACAGTGTTTGCTCCCTGCCTTCAAGTAGTGCAGGATTTTACACCTTAGAATCACTTCAAGATGATGAAGCCAATGGCTGGTGGGATTAATGTCTACGTAAAACAGGCCCGAGGTGATTTTAGACCTCAGACAAACTTTGATCTACTGAAGACTGCTGCAATTAGTAACAGTAGCCCAAAACAAGAAACCTGCTTGCTTCTGTAACCAAACTGTCCCTTAATAAAGATTGACAAATATATAAAATGTGTGCCAATTCTTCCTAACTCCCAGGCCCAGGGCTGGTATTGCTAGCTGATGTCTGGATTCTTTCCTGCTATGTTCTAACTGGCCTCACGGCACTTCTCAAATGCTCTAGAGGAAGCATCTAACTATTGATTGGAGTTGTCCCTGAAGATAAAAACTGTTCGTTGCTCTGCACTAACAGGTAACTTTGCCTAAAATAATGACTAATAAGTTCTCCCAATTAACTGTGCCCACTTACTTCAATATAATCTTTTTGTAAACCCACAATATCTTTGTATCCTTTGGTTTATTATTTAAAGCTGGAAGAAAGGATTCTCAAAATTCTCTCATCCTTAGATGCAGTATAATATATTGAAAGAGTGATCTGTGTCATCTGTGTAGGTCACAGTTCAGGTAAACAGACATAAGTGCTCTAAAAGCACCTTGCTGGAGAACTCCTCAGAATGGAGTCTGAGTGACAACAGGACCTCAGAAGACCTGTCTCTTTCTGCCCTTCTATGGTGTGCTGAATGGCAATTAGAGAAGCATAAAATGCTTCCATGAGAGACAGAATGTTGAATGCTGAAGATGATGGTAATCAAGAATTATTGAGTGTTTACCATGTGCTACTTACCTAAAAGCTTTCTCGACACTCTCTCATGTAATCCTCACTGTAACTCTGTGATATCGCTATTATATCCCATTTTATAAACCAGGAAATTGAGATTCAGAGAAATCAAGGAATTTTTCCGGGGTCATACAACTGTTAAGTAGCAGAAACGCAGTTTGCACTTAATTCTGTTTGATTCCACTACTCGCGTTGTTCAATGGAACCTTTTATGATGATGAAGATGGTCCCTACCTAGTGTCCGGAACAATAGCCACTAGCCACATGTGGCCCTTCAGGACTTGAAATGTGGCTAATGCAATTAAGTGACTAGATTTTAACTTTGTTTAATTTGAATTTAAATATGAATAGCCATATGTGACTGGTGGCTACTATATTCGACAGCACAGTACTAAACTATAAACCCTATGAGGACAGGTGCCATGTTGTTTGGCTGATGACTGTATCAACTTTAGCATAAGAGTCTAGCATGCTTAATACACAATAATATTTTAAACAAGTAAGTTTAAAATTTGTGCATGTAATTCCTGTAGAAATCTTATCACCAAAACACTAACTCCTTGGAAAACTCACTCAAGTTCCTAATGCTTCAAAGACTCACCATCACCACCAGGATAAAATAGGATAATAATGAAGATAATGTTATTTCTCTACCTCAGTATATGAGGAAAAACTAATCAAAATAAGCCCGTTTTGTGAAGGAAATTTTACCTGTAAGTCACTGATCACCCGGAGGATAAAACCTAGTTCTTTTCATCTTTATCAGCAGAAGAAAACACATTTTTACTTGATACAAAGAAGCCAAGTGAGTTATAAGTTATCTGCCTCTTTTCCAAATGTAATGGAAACCCATTTCTCTTGGTAAATATTTATAAATATGGCAATACCCATCACTTAAACCAAAATGTAGCTTAAGAGTATATGGCTAATTCTAAAAGTGGATCTTAAAAAGAGAAAAATGCCACATACAATTTTTTTGCCTATATGATGTCAAAAATCTAGATTTATTTCCCCTCATAAAAATATATTACAGGCCAGGTGCGGCGGCTCACGCCTGTAGTCCCAGCACTTTAGGAGGCTGAGGCAGGCAGATCACCTGAGGTCAGGAGTTCAAGACCAGCCTGGCCAACATGGTGAAGCCCTGTCTCTACTAAAAATACCAAAATTAGCTGGGTGTGGTAATGGGCACCTATAATCCTACTTAGCTACTTGGGAGGCTAAGGCAGGAGAATCACTTGAACCCGAGAGGCAGAGGTTGCAGTGAACTGAGAGCACACCACTGCACTCTAGCCTGGGAATCAAAGTGAGACTCCATCTAAAAAAAAAAAATGTGTATACACACACACACACACACACACACATTACATAAATCATTTTAAAGGTAGTTTTAATTAAATACTTTTACATTTCACTAATGTAAAATAATGTCCATACCAATGTGAGACCATACTAAGGTCACAACTGTTGATAGCTGTTTTATTTGAGACAATTTGCAAAGGTAGTTCAAGAAACTTTATCAAATTTTCCTAAAGCAAGAAGGCGCTCTCCTGATACCTTTGCTTTTGGTCAAGTTGCTATAAAATCAGTGCGTTTCAAACTTTATTAGACATAAAACTACTCAGGAAGCTTGCTAAAAGGGCAAACTCAGTCACCACTTAAGGAGATTCTGATTCGTGAACTATTAGAAGGGCCCAGGAACCTGGATTTAAGCCACCTTGTCATTTTGGTTCATGAACTTAGAACCATACACTTAGAAATGCTGTAACTTCTTTAAGGTAACTCAATTAAGGGAACAGGGAAAAGATTTGCTTGATGGAATGTCTCCTTTGTCGGGAAGCCTGCAAAATTGAAATACTCGGGTCAGGGTTACACTGTGGACTGTCCTGCTGCATCAGTTTCATCAGTCCCATCCCTCTTCTCCCTATCACCACCATTTTGCATTTTTTATGTCATTGATCCCTTACCCCCAACTTTCAAAGTAAGCATGGAATTGCTAATGAGTTTGAGCCCATGCTCATTGCCAGCATGGCCTATATAGGTCCTATCAGAGCGAAATCTAGGACTTTTGTTTGGTTGGGAGAAAGACATTCTATCTCTCTTTTCCTGGCCATGTATGGGAAAGAATGCAGTCTCAGTAACTGCTGGCAGCCATCTTGCAACCATGTGGGAAATCAGGCTTGGGATAATACTGACACCATGAGCAAAAAGCAGAGCAAAGAGACAGACAGGGTCTTTAGGGGCATTGCTGAACTAGAAAAAACTTCCACAGTTCTCTGTTACTTAAGTTAATACATTCTCCCATTGTTTTAAGTTTTCCGTTTTTTGGAACATAAAAAATCCTAACTGATACAGGCTGCTGTCTTAAATTTTATACACCCATTTTTCTTTCTTAGCTTTGATCTCTGTGTCTCCAAGATGTTTTGCTGCTTCCTCTCCAACACCCCTCTCAGCATTATGTAAGGGCACAGGTAAATGTCTAAGTTTTCACTACTCACCCCTAACATACGATCGCTACAAGGCCCTTGCAATTCCTCCTCCTCACCTGCCACTTTCTCTTCTAACTGGAACACAGCCATCAGATACACAAGTAGTCCTACTTCCTGGCAAAAGAGAGCTATTAAAGACCCTTTGACTGACTTAATGAAGTCCATATCTTTACAAGAAACTGCCTTTCCAAAGGCTTGATGAATGTAGTACCTCCCACTCAGAACCCTCTGTGCCCTTTTATTCTTTCTTCCCTAGGATTTTAGGTGCATTTCAAAAGCATTTAGATATCCTTCAGCATTTGGTTCTTTCATGCGATGTCTTTTCATACATTGTCTCGTCACAGTAGAAAGAGATGAAGATGCAGAGGAAACCACAGTGGACAACCAACAGAAGTCAGACAGCCCCTTGCAGGGACCCTGGGGGCAGCTGAATAGATGAAGCCACCAAAGAAAACCCCGGGCTGCCAATCCACCTGTACAAGGAGTAGCAATTGTGGGATTCGCTGCTCTGAGGACAGAAAGCAGAAAAATCCACCCATTTTGTTCCCCCCTTCACTTGAGGAGATGAGAGCAAATGAAATGAAAAAGCCAAGAGTGAAAACTAAATCCGGGAAGTTTGCAAGGCAGAAGGAAACAAAAAAAAGTCAAATAAAATTTCCATTTTTTTCATGGCTTTGGGAATAAGGTAGAAGAATTTTTACTAAAAACCCCCTTCTAGTAACTTCATGGGCTAAATGGGATTGAAACAAGTAAGGCCTATAGAATATTTTCATCAATCTCTTGTTTCCAAAGGAAATACCAAGGAAATCAAGTGTTCATCTAAAGAAATGTTATCGCCAAACTTATTTGTTTGTCTATTTATTTAGTTGTTGCTGTCTGCTTTATCACTTATATAATGTGAACATTCTTTTAAAATGGGCAGATGGACCTCATTCAAGTTCTGACAGTAACTCTTTGTTATTGGTACAAATGGCTTCAGAAGTATTTAATTACCATTAGTAGTCATCCGTTCGCTCCTAGCTGGTGACATTTGGAATAGTAAGCAGGCAGCATTCTTTGTGTCCAGTGAGTTCATAGAAAGTTAAACCTACTTTTGACAACAGACTCAAGCTTAGTTACCATTAACCCCTCTTCAGTTACTAGATGATGTGTTTGAACAGTATGAATGATTAATGAAGTTTAAATACCCCAGTTTCTATCTTAAAACCTTTTTGTTAACTGCTGGAGAGTTGAGTGACTGGCAAGGTGAGTTCAGCTCAAGAAAGTATATCTGCAACCCATTGCTTGCACTTTGAAAAAAATTAATTTGTCAGCTATTTATTTTCAAAAAAAAGTGGAAAAAATTAGAAATTCCCATCCTGATGCCTTTTCTTTTGCACAGACAAATACGAGACACCATCATTTTTGCCAGCTTGGCATCAGAAAGTGTACTTTGATTGCATATCTAAACTAGGGGCGTGATTGCTTTCTTTCAAGGAAACCAAGATAAAATGTTGTCAACTAGTAGCATCTCATTACAAAGCTTCTGAAAGTAGCCCCTGAATTCTCCTGCAGCAAATTCAAGGATTGTTCTTGGGTAAAGGCCAACCTATCATCCGTTAAATTGAGAAAACTCCTTAAGTCTGGCAGTGTGTTCGAGGTAGCTGGACGTGTGAAGATGCTCAGGACATTTGCTGTCTGATCTGTGGTGAGTGCTCCTATAGTTAGCTCCTCCAGAGGCATCCTTTGCAAAAGAGGTGACAGAAGAGGCCAGGCAAAGCTGGACGCTAAAAGAAAGCAGAGATTAGAAATGCACGCAGACGACCAAAATGGCAAACCTGGCGGCTGACTGCAAGACACAAGAGCACACAGGAGAAAACAAACAAACAAAAACAAGCTGGATTTGTAAGGAAATTATTAATACAGTCTGGGAACATAGTTTAAGCATATCTTTATATGCTTATCTTTAAACAAACTTTATAGGCATTTGCAAAGGTTTCTTTAACTGTGCCTTAAATTTCATCCTCTTCACTTTTATAATTTTATAGCATTTAGGGTGTCACTTATGATATACTTGATCACTCAGACAGCCCAGAACTTCAGATCCATAGCAAGTAACACCAATATGTCTACCCAACAGCCTTTGTTAAAAAAAAAAAAAAAATTGTCATGTCTTGTTTGGTATCTATTTGACAATTACCTCTTCATGCATTTCCAAATAAAGTGCTTCATAGTATTTTTAATTAATTCTATGCTAATTTTTGTAAATGTGCTTTGTCCATCATTTTTATCAACTATGTGTTGTTATAGCCTAAGCATTTCCTCCCAAAGACAAGAAAGTGAAGTGAGATCTGAACTCATGTTTCCCAAAGAGAATTCACAGACCCATCGCATTTATTGATTGATTCCACAAACATTTTATTGGGCATTTATTATGCGCCTGGCAGTGTGCCAGGCACCGAGGATACAGACATGCTTACTATCCAGCCCTTGCCCACAAGGATCTCGCTGTCTATTTGAACAGATATTAATAATGCTTGACACAGCTCAGGGCATGCAGACAGTGTCCAGGAACAACACATTGTGAATGTGTGGTCAGTTAGAAAGGATTTTGCAGAACCAGCAAATCATCTGAATTCTGATGAAGGCACGATTAGCCTTCAATGTTAGGAATCTTCACCCTGGAGTGGATATGCAGCTGACTAGGACAACTCATAAGACAAACACGAAGCGAGGAATTTCCTGGATCAATCCTCTCAAGCCAGGTTCTACACAGCAGCTAAAAGGGATGTCTAGATGCTATCCGGAACCCATCTGGGTCTCCAGAGGCCCTTCTCAGCTAAGTCCCACCCTGCTCATAGTGTGCCCGGGGAAAGAATAACCAAGCTCCTGTATGCAGTATACAGCACTGAGCCCTTTCTTGCTTCATGCTTCTGTGATGAGGTAAGAGAAACAGATCATCTAACTTCTGGCTTCTTCCAGGACCATTCAACCCAAGTGACCAGCCACACGGGCTGCTGGATGGAGTTCATGAAGTTTTAGGGTGGGATAGTCATGGAGGAGTGGTGGCAAATGGCTTCAGACTTCTCCCTGGCAGCCACTAACTGGAGATGGAGGTAGCAGCAGGGAAAGGAACAGGACAAGCCAGGCCTAGGGAGTGGCAGGGAGGGTGTGTGGGCCACCCAGAAAGCAATAAAAAGGCACACCCATTCCAGCATGCAAATGGCCTCTAATTGGAGAATTTCAACTTTGGCAGAGGCCTTTGTCTCAGTGGCTTCTTCTAGTAGAGGCTTCAACATTAGCTCTTAAAATAACAGATAGGCCGGGTGCAGCAGCTGACTCCTGTAATCCCAGCACTTTGGGAGGCCAGGCGGGCAGATCACAAGGTAAGGAGTTCAAGACCAGTCTGGCCAATATGGTGAAACTCCATCTCTATTAAAAATACAAAAGTTAGTCAGGCATGGTGGTGCATGCCTGTAATGCCAACTACTCGGTAGGCTGAGGCAGAAGAATCGCTTGAACCTGGAAGGCGGAGGTTGCAGTGAGCCGAGATCGAGCCACTGCACTCCAGCCTGGGCGACAGAGAAAGACTCTGTCTCAAAAAATAATAATAAAAATGAAAATAACAGATGGCCTCACCAGCAGAAGAAATCCCATTAAAATCAGAGGAGCTTGAATTTGGATGCCAAAGTTTACCCAATACCATCAACTTTAGTTTGGGGCCAGATTATCAAAAGGGAACATTTCTGGCAAGAACAAGTGAGCAGGTTAATAAACAGAATACCTCAGTACTCAGAAATCCTACTAGTCGGGCAAGGGACAAGCCTGAGGAAAGAAGACTTTCCCTGGTGAGTTCCAAAAAGAGCCTGGGGTGACAGAACGTTCACCTATATGCCCCCAGTGCCTAACGGTGCCATAAGTGAACGGATTCAACAAACTTGTGTTCAACTCCTGTTTCCATCTCTTACAAGCCGTGTGACTTTCAGAAAACGATTTGTCCTTTTCAAGCCCTCAGTTTTCATATCTGCAATATGAGAAAAGGAAGAAAATATATGTCTCCTAGGGTTTTGAGAATTAATTGAGATAATCCATGTCAAGTGTGAGAACAGTACTTGATATCACGTAAGTGTGATATGTGTTCAGAAAATAGTGAATAATGTCACCGAACTTCAGAACATACCTGTGATATCAATACTGTTACCTCTAACTGATGGATGAGTACATTGAAAGTGAGAAGTTCTAGGTAAGTTACCTGTATTGGTCCATTTTCATGCTGCTGATAAAGATATACCCAAGACCGGGCAATTTACTAAAGAAAAATGCTTAATGGACTCCCAGTTCCACAGCACTGGGGAGGTCTCACGATCATAGCAGAAGGCAAGGAAGAACAAGTCACATCTCACGTGGATGGAGACAGGCAAAGAGAGAGAGAGAGAGATCGGATCTTGTAAACCATCAGACTCTTAAGATTCATTCACTGTTAGGAGAACAGCAAGGGAAAGACTTGCCCGAATGATTCAATTACCTCCCACTGGCTCCCTCCCACAACACGTGGGAATTCAAGATGAGATTTGGGTAGGGACACAGCCAAACCGTATCGTTACCCAAGTCACAGAGTGTAGGATGGTGAGTCAGGATTTGCACCCACATTTAAATGCTTGTGTAGTCTCTGTTCTTTTCCATTGATTCTATGCTGTACTCACTCATTTTGTTTTAAGTTGGTCCTCTTGCTTTGTTTATATGTGAGTCTTTGTATTTATATATAGTCTTATTTCCCAGAAATACTGCTTTGATCCACAATTGTAAGGATCTATAGTACTGGGAAACATTTCTAATTTCTTTCTGTGAATATGCCCAGAGCATCTCAGTAGCAGTGCCTGGGAGCACTCACTTCACTCAAAAGAATTGCAGTAACTTGGACGAGTCACCGATTATCAGGGACCCAAAAGACTGGCTTTCAAATAAGCAGTTATAAATCATGATAACTTTATTTGCTCTATGATCTAGGCAATGCACACAGATCATGGAATGTGCAGGCAGGAAAGGAGGGAAAGATATGTTTCCGGCTTGGCCAATTTTTACTTCTTTCTGCAAGGTTGGACTCGTTCCAAAAGGCTGCCACGTTCTGTGAGGAGAACTAAAGGACCAAAGAGGATACATTCATCAGAACCTACTCAAAACAAAGGGCTCCCTCTGCTCTCAGTCCCTTAAGCTTCTCCGAGGAAAGGTGTCATTACAGGTGAAACATGCAGTTGGTACTAAGCCTTTGGCCCAGCACAGTCACTGTAAACAGGCTCATCACTTTCCTGTTCCACTGGCCTTGGCTGTCTTCTTGGAAATACTTGCTTCATCACGTGCCTTGGACAATTTCAGCTTGCCTATGAACGCTCTTAGACAACAGTACCTTGTTTTATTTTTGACTGAATCTCAGTTTCGTTGAAAGTACATGAAATTTGTATCTGGGAAGATGTTGGGGGCTGCAAAACTAAAAGTAACCTAAGCAGAAAGGAAAATGTATTATTTTATGTCACGAAAACACTGGAGCCAGGGGAGTCTCAGGGCCCTGAATTCAGCGATTCAATCGCACCACCGTGGATCTGGGTGCATTTCATCTTTTCTCTCTCTTGATGTCAGTACGTCAGTTATATTCCCTCTTGATTGCAGGTGACAACAGTATCCAAAGGCCAAAGAGTATCTCTCTTCTTTGGATCCATTTTTAAGGACAAGAATCTTCCCAGAAACCCCCAGGGCAGACTGTGCCTCAAGTTTCATTAGACAGCTTTGGGTCATTGCCCACCAATCTCTGACAAGAGGTCAGTAAAGAGACTACTCCAGACCCACTTCCTGGGGCTGCGAAGAAGCCCAGCTTCACCAAAACACAAAGCTGCCCAATAACTTTGTTCTGTGAACAAAGAAGCCTGGCAACGGGCCTTGGGTAGGAAGCAACAGTGTCTACCCTGATATACATGAAGTCAGACAGATCTGAGTTTGAATCGAGGCCCAACATTTATAAACTTAGAGAGTTTCACGTCTTGAAACTTCAGTACACTCACATGTAAAACAGGGTTAAAACGTCTACTGTAAGGGTGGTTTGTGAGAGTTAAACAAGCTAATATTTGTTCAAGGTACAGCACAGCACTCTCCACATAATCGTTACTTCATGCCTATTGGTTTCTCCCCTTTCTTTCTGCCTACCTTTGGGAAAGCTTTCAGCATACGTGTTTCCATTACAAACAGCGGGCCTTCTCTTTTTCTCTTCATGTCTGTGTAGTCCGTTGCTAATTCTCCTGCCTTTTCTTGTGATTTCTGGTTTTACAACACTATCAGCGGTGCTTTTAAAAATGTGATTATTTCTTGTTATTAATACTACTGTTGGAATAATTCATAAATGTGTAACATAAAATGATACTTGCCCAAAGTTCACATCTGTTGTTGTATTTGACCCTGATAATGTGGTCAATTGGGGATGCTCCAATTAAAGGTAAGGAACTGATTTATTTTATTGTAATGTGTTATGTTTAATAAGTGAGAGCCTTCCCTGCACTTTGTCCAGTGAGTATACCCACACATTAATCTTGACCAATTGCCAGCAAGCATTTAATGACTGCCTTTGTTGGCATGGTTTAGTATGTTCCTTTGCTCTATCCACCACTTGTGAAGAAACTTAAGAAAGGAAAATTCATATATGTTTTCACTAAATAAGATCTCTGCTGCCCTGAGGAAGAGACAAGTATTCTGTTTGCATAGCAGAACACAAAAAGGGCTAATGAGGATACATTGGTTCAGATTATTATTAAATGACACATTGTCTATTTTTAAAAATTGAAGATTATCTTTAACATGAATGAGCTGTAACTGCTCCTAAGTAAATTCTAGAGAAAATACTTATTCTGCATTACAGCAGAAATGATGGTCTTTAAAAAATTTTACTTACTGTTTCTAAACATTTTAAATGTATGTGTGTATATATATATATGTGTGTGTGTATGTGTATATATATATATATAAAGATATATATATGTATCCAAAGAGGAAATGCATCTGTTCTTCATCAGATGCATTGTGTATCAACTAAGCACCTGGCAACCCTCTATTAGGTGAAGTAAAGGATACAAAAGTCAAGGAAGACCTGCTTCTGGAGGTCCAGTGAAAGAGAGAAGACTCATCCAATCAGCTCGTTCAATGCAGGACAGTAATGTGGAGTGTGAGAAGGACTGGAATGGCTTCCAGCATTGTCACATCCAGCTGGTGGCCCTGAGCAAACTATCTATCCTCCATGGGCCTCATTTGCAACATGAGTGATTTGAACTAGAGAATGTCTAACAGTGGTCAAATTCTAAAATTCTAGGGTTCTGAAGTGTTCCAAAAATCACTCATATCTGGAGTAGTCAGCAAAGATTGGAAGGATGAGCCAGACTTGAGGTGGGCTTTGAGAAACAGATGGAGGGAATGTGTTGAGGAGATTTGAGAGAAGGAAAGAACACAGAGCAGCAGGAGTTAAAAGCAACAAGTAATGACTCCGAGTCAGGAGTGTCGCACCTGTCGATGTGAGAGAATGTGGTGGGCAATTGCCTTAGGGAATCCAGTTGGACAAAAAGCTGGGAGTAAAACAGGAGGCTCATGAAATCTACGCTGCATGTATCAGACTTGATGGTGTTTATATACAGGTTTCTGCCTTTTTCTCCTCTTATTAAATCCATTTTCTTTTCCTCCACTCTTTCTCATCCTTTTTTTTCTCCTTTTGTTTCCTCTCCATGTTCTCTTTCTTCTCATTACTATTGCAGGAGGGTTTGTAATTTACAAGCACTGTTACCTACATGATAATTTTAAATCAAAAAATAATGCATACCATTCACAGATGTCTCAGAATCAGGCTCTGGAGCTGGAAAATCTGGGTTTGAGTCCCTGGTTACCACTTACTTGCTGTATGGGCTTTGACAAGTTTCTTCACTGCCTGTGGTTCAATATCGTCCCACAGATGAAGATAATGATACCCACTTTCTAAAGTTTTTGTAAGAATTAAATGACCACCCAAAGCACTTGGAACAGCGCAAGGCACATGGTAAGTCTTATGTGCGTTCTCTATTATTTGGAAATTACCTATGGGGTCATTTTCTGTCCTGCCCGTGTGGCTCACAATAGGCATGTTTTTCTAGGTTTTTTGTGTTCAACATCCACAGTATGTGAAGTACTGACAACTTTCGCATAAGAGAACTGGAGCTCCGTCTGAGTTAATTATTTAAGCGTGCTAACTAAAATTTCAAGAGCATTTAAAAATCTTCTGAGCAAGGCCATGTCCTGAAGTTGCAGCCATTTTAATGAGTTTCACCTTCTCTGCCCCGTGATCCAGAAATCTCTAATTGCACTGTGGCAGCCTCCTGCTCCCTGTCACAGATCTGACTTTACCTGCTACTATTTAAATTTTATGAATCATGCTCCCTCTGTGTGAACTCCTGAAACCTCCAAAACTAAATGAATAATTATCGAGATGAAATTGTTAACCGTTTATAAAAGATGTTGTAAAAAGACTTGTTTTCTCTATGAATCTTTTTTTTTTTTTTTCTGGTTGTCTCCAATTTGCAGCCATTAGCATGAAGAAAAATGTCAGCTATTCCTCCAACAAAGAGGGAAAGAGATTCTTAGAATCAAGAAGCTTGACATTCCATAAGCAAACACTCCCTCCTTCAAAAAAGGCAGTAGGAGTGTGCCATGGCAACCTCTTCCAGGGAATAACTTTGAGGTTTGGTTTAGTGCCTTCCTCCACATACCGACTTCAGTGGGAGCACCTGCCAATGAACGTCAGTGAGAAGACAGCTAGGGCAGGAAGTCCCCCAGTAACACAGCATGGCTGTTTCTCAATGGAAAAGCATGCTCTTAGTAAGGAGCTCTTCCTTTGAATATTGCTTCGCTTTTAAAGGTTGTACGTTTGAATTTATGCCTTTGTTTTGGAATACCTCAAGTAGAAATGTCAAAACGGAAAGAACTAATTTCCTTTGCCTCATCAAAAATGAAATAGACCTGGGAATTCACCAGGGGTCTTAATCCTTCTGAATTTCGGATTTGTTTTCAGATGTGACACGTTATGGGAAACATCTGAAATGAGAGCTCCTTCCTCATTCTCTCTCATATTTGGTGATTTTAAAATTTCATTTTCAAATGCACTTTTCTTATTTCCTCATGTTACCTGCTTAGTAACTCTTTCATTCATCTATTTTTGGCAGACTGATGCAGGATCTATTCGCCAAAATGATTTTTTTTAAGACCCAGCCTCTCACCATTTCAAGACAAGGGGTCCCTGGATCAAAACAGAACCAAAAGTTTCCTTTGGCATCACTCAATCAACCTTATCAGCAGAGGCCAGGGATGTTATCAGCAGAGACCAGGGCATCATCAAGACACAGAGCACAAGTAAATCCTGTAATCTAAATTTGCAACGTTTATGATCTGAAAAGCAGCCCCAGGCAGGCAAAAATGACTGACCTTTTTCTGCTCCTCCAGAACTCCTGCTCGGTTCTGTCTCATCTCCCACAACACTCCTTGACAGTGGTGATCTTGAAGTGCTTACGCTGAAGTCATGTCTTCCAAATTAGCCTCTAAGTTACTTTCGGGCAAGAGCCGTGTCTTTATGTGTCCTGCCCAATGTCAGGACTGGATCCTCAGGAAATACCTATTGGATGGACCTAGATCTTTTCACGTCCTTTCACTTTCAACCCACATAAGGCTGGCTAACAGCAAAGCGGTGGGGGAACTCAGCCTATGTTCTTCAATCCAGAATCCCTGAATACGGCTAGCACGGTTCAAGATTAGTAGGTACGCCAGACAGTTCTTTGAGCCCCATGATATTATTGGAATGCTTTTGCTTTGAGATCTCAATCTCCTAAAGTTAACAGAGCTTAGGTGGTAACCTAAAATCACTGAAAAGATATCCCTTTGGAAAAATGGGTAAATGACAAACCAATCAACCTTGCAACATCTCCGGATAATTGGTATCTACCCTGTCTAATTATTCCCATTAAAGGTAAGTTGCCTTTCTCACATTTCTGAAATGTGGCTTGAGGTACTTCAGGTAGCAATAGTTACCCACTGGCTGGTCAACTGTGCAGACATAGAAAACATATGTGGCTATATTCCAGTGAGGCAATAAAAGGCACCATTTCATTTCAAACTTTTTATTAATTATGTCTTATCGGTCCCTTTTGCAAGAAGATACCAATATGATTCTTCAGTTCAGACATCCTAACTTTCCATTCTATATTAAATGGGACATTTTAATCTATATGCTTTTGGAAATAATTAGAATTCACATGTAGTGTTTTTTTGTAATCAGAATTTTTAAAATTACAGTATATAATTACAGTGTACTATAAGAAATTGTCAAGTGGATAACCTTGTTATACTGAAATGTTTTTGCTGTAAACAAGTCTATCCTTTAATGGAATATTTGTCAGTGCATGTATTCAAAGAAGCACTCTCAAGGCATGTGCTCAGAAGTTAGGAAATAATTATATTTCCAAACATAATCTTTTCTAATCATCCCATTTTGTTTTACTTAAAAATAACCTGTGGGTTTCTAAGACAGGCAAAATTATCTTTGATCTCAGCTCCAAGGTACCATCCTTCCAGAAAACGATTTGGGGGTGAGAAACAAATAAACTCAGAGGTCAACTTTTCTTTTTCTTTCCTTGAAAATCCCCACTCTAATTACAAATAAATACACTAGCAAGGAACAACCTAAATTTAGCTGCTAGCAATTTAAAGCAAGATAAACTGGAAAGCACTGAATTTACAGTAATGTTTTAACAACTCATCCATGCAGTACTAATATACAGTGATTTTCAGTGATACACAGACAAGACTCAGTTCAATTCAATGAACTTTTATTGAGCACCTAAAATATGCCGAGGACTGTGCTAAGTTTTGGGGGCACCAGGGTGAAGATGGTAAAGTTCTTGACTCATAAAGCTTAGTTTCTGGGGAAGACAAAAGGTAAATAAGCAATTCCAATAAGTTATGCTCAAATTGACATGAGAACACAGAAGGGGTGGGGGTAGTCATGTAAGTTTTTTTTTTTTTTTTTTTGAGATGGAGTCTTACTCTGTCACCCAGGCTGAATTGCAGCAGTGCAATCTCAGCCCACTGCAACCTCCACCCACTGGGTTCAAGCAATTCTCCTGCCTCAGCCTCCTGAGCAGCTAGGACTATAGGCACGCGCCACCATGCCTAATTTTTGTATTTTTAGTAGAGACAGGGTTTCACCATGTTGGCCACGCTGGTCTTGAACTTCTGACCTTGTGATTGGCCTACTTCAGCCTCCCAAAGTGCTGGGATTACAGGTGTGAGCCACCACATCCGGCCTAATGATGTAGTTCTCAGTGGAGCCTTATGCCATGCACAATGCCTGGGTTGACCTTTGAAGAAGTGTTTCTGTAGGTGGGAAAGGTGATAGAGGCAAAGTGAACAACACATTCAGTCAGTCTGGTGGCTTAGGGAAACAGCCTGGTGTTTCGGCAATGCAATCTCTTGGATAGGGGTAAGATAGGGAATAAAGCCAGTACATGCCCGAGCCCTGGAAGGTGCCATGGAAAAACAGGAATTTTGCTTGTTCCAAATAAGAACTAGTCTCTGGCCAGGCCCTGGTCTTCCAGGAAGGTACAATCCATGGGGCCAATCCCAAACGACACTGTTGGATGCTCCTTGAGAGCACCTTCGTACTGATTCCTGTAGCACTCAGAATGCCCCATATGAAAACCCCCAGACTGTGCTGGAAACTGTGGTCCTTTCTTGCCACCATCCTCTTTATTAAGGAAAGATTAGCAAATGATTACCTGCCATATTTCAGTCACTACAGAGACAAATGATAAATGATCAGACCCTGGCCTTAACGAACCCACAATCAAGCATTCATCCTTGGTCCCATCTCCTCAGGACTCAGGGCACTCCAAGGTGGCAAGTAGCCAGGATGGCAAACAAAGCCACACTGTGTTGAGAGAAGCTATCTGCTCAGCCCTCCTTCCTTTTCCAAGTAATAAGTGCATATGTATACAGAGTGAGCGTGTGGGTGCATATGTCAGTGGTCTTCCTGAAGACACTGCCTTTGTCTTCAGTCTAATCAAAAGGAACACAGCTTTCAAATTATTCATAAATGTTTTCATATTAGCTCCTTTCAGAGCTTTCAGAGTATTTAAATACTTAAACATTTTTTAACGTTGGTTCCTTTTATGCTACGATATGGAAGACAGATGTAAAAACATATACAAGCTTTTCAGAAAATGAAGAATGTTTTTCTATAGGCATTTTGTATTAGCTTGAAGGGGAGAATGACATGGGAATGAGACAATGGGGGATACAGTTGGTTCATAAGAACTGGCATAACTAACAAACAATGATTGAGTGTCTCCTAGGTGCAGGGTGCTGGGGCTACAAAGGACTTTGGTGAGTGGTACGTGCCTTCATGAGCCTGGCCATCACCCTGGGGAGGTAGAGAAGCATCAAGGCAGGAGCATGGGAGGCTAAATAGAGAAGAAAAAGCACAGAGGTGGGGTGACATAGGAAGGCTTAGATGACAAGAGGTTTTGCATCTAGAACATTGAACAGCAATGGCAGGCATGAGAGACATAGGCAGATTAATAAGATACTATGTCTCTGAGAATGAGCACGATCTGCCCTTTTGGCTACAATGGGAAACCCTAGACCTCTGAGAAACCATCATGGTTGTTAGGCTTCGGGATGGAGAAATTCTGCCTGCTCTGGCAAGAGAGGCTCCTAGCTCACACTCCTAGTAGGCAACTCCTGAAGGACAGGCTGTGGCCTGGAGCAAAGGTGGCGAGGTCGGGTATTAAAGCTTCCAACATTTGGAAGTCTGGTCTCTGGGCCCTGATGACCTCTGAGGACTCAACTCATATTTTGCGAATTCATGGTAGCTAATGTTAGAGTGACCCATATAATTTATTGTCTAAACTAGGAAACTTCTGAAAGAGAAAGAGGGCGTCATTAATAACTGGGCACAAACAACAGATTTAAATGAAGACTCTCCTGGCTTGAGATGTAGAGTCTCCCCTGGATTGAGATGCAGAGTATCCCAGGATTGAGACGTAGAGCCTCCCGGATTGAGATGAAGTCTCTCGGATTGAGATGCAGAGCGTCCCAGGATTGAGACGTAAAGCCTCCCAAATTGAGACGTAGAGTCTCCCGGATTGAGATGCCTCCCGGATTGAGATGTAGAGTCTCCCGGATTGAGATGTACAGCCTCCCGGATTGAGATGAAGAGTCTCCTGGATTGAGATGCAGAGTCTCCCGGATTGAGATGCAGAGTCTCCCTGGATTGAGATGATGTAGAGTCTCCCTGGATTGAGAGGTAGAGTCCCTGGATTGAGACGTAGATTCTCCCGGATTGAGATGTAGATTCTTCCGGATTGAGATATAGAGTCTCCCTGGATTGAGATGCAGAGTCTCCCGAATTGAGATGTAGACTTTCCCAGATTGAGATGTAGAGTCTCCCAGATTGAGATGTAGAGTCTCCTTAGCTGTTAACTATCAACACCTCCTAGTGTATGGCCATGCCTAATACCTGCTGGTGTTTTAGCATAGTTGCATAACAAACACCTTAATAATTAGAGGAAACAGAGAAATTTAATAGAATGATCAGTTAATCCTGAGAGAGGGAAGCCAAGTTTCACAACTAGAGAGAATCCAGAGTGTTACCAATAAAATAATCCAAAATATTATAAAATCATTAACCATACTTAAGTAAATCCACCTGCAACTCATCCCAGCACACAACACACAGAACTGCCCGTGTAAGAAGCAGTTCAACAATGAGAACATGTGAACTCAGGGATGGGACCATCACATACCAGGGCCTGTCTGTGGGTGGGGGTCAAGGGGAAGGAAAGCATTAGGACAAATACCTCATGCATGCGGAGCTTAAAACCTGGATGACGAGTTGATAGGTGCAGCAAACCACCATGGCATGTATGAATGTAACAAACCTGCACATTCTGCACATGTTTTCAGGAGGAGGAGGAGGAAGAAGAAGGAGGAGGAGGGGGAGGAGGAGGGAGAGGTGGAGGAGGAGGAGGAGAAGAAGGTGGTGATATGGGGTGTGCTCTCTTGATGTTAGCTTGGGGCTCCCATAGGATACTACTCTGTTTTCTTTTTCCTCTGGGTCTCCTCTGCAGGTCTTTCCTCGATGCCCCAGTTTGTTAATCCAGATGATCACTGCCTATATCTTTTCGGGGCTCCCCCAATGTATAATTCACATTAGTTTATGAATCAAGTCACGTAATCTCAAGCACATTCTTCGAATGCAGTAACAATCTTTCTAGCCATTTATTTTAATCTGATGTGAAAATCAATTAACAGATTGGAATTTAATATGATTTACAAATTATTGGGAAGTGGGAATAAGAAAGACTCTTTCCTGGAGGTCACTGATTTGTGAAGACAATGTTTCTTTGGGACAGAGTTTAAGTATTAAAAAATGTAAAACTTACAATTATAGGGGCCTTTTGTTTGAAAGACAGCTTAGTGTAATAGAAAACCCAGATTTTTGAAGCCTGACAGATTTAAGTTTGACCTAACTATGTGACCTTGAGAATATTTCTAAATTTCTCTGTACTTCTATTTCCTCACTTATAAGCAGGCATAATAATCCTCACCTTTCAGAGTTGTAAAATTCCGAGATCGTATGTGCAAAGAGTTTAGCACATTATAAGCACTCAATATGTCACAGCGGTCTTATCAAGGAGACCAAAAACATTCTGGGGGAAGAGGGGTGATATTCTTTGCCTATGTATTATATAAACACTCCCAAAGAGGTTCTTAGAGAAAATCTGACTTGAAAGCACAAGTTTTAAGTTTATGACATGACTTCAATTGCAAAAGTTTGTTCAGATGACCTAATCAGAGGATTAATGAACCACCTTGACTGCGATGTGGATTACCATGACCTTCCTCTTGTTTTGGAGTTGGACACGTGGTGCTACCCAATCGAACGAAAATAAGGAATATTTTTAAACGCACTGTGCCATGTCACTTCCTGCATGGTGGAACCCATTCACAGACAAGGCAGATACAATGAAGACTGTTAGGAAAATAGAGGAATGAAAGGCACATATTGTTCCCCTGAGTCTATGGCAGCCACTGAATAATGGCGTTTTCTTATGGGTGAAAACAGGTTTGCTTTCAGAGCATTTCTCTGTATTTTCCTTGGATCCAGGACTTGTCAGCGAGGACACAGAAAAACCCAAGGATAAGACTCAATCAGCAATAACTCAACACTCATAGGAAGGATGGTTTTCAAAGACAATTAGGAAGCTGTTTGTAATCCGAGCTTCTAAAACCACCTAGGGAAGTTCACCAAGTTTGAGAAAAACATGAGTATCTCCCTTTGTGACCAGGTTGCATAATACTATGGAAGGCCCCACCAGGGAGGGGCCTCATTTGTGTTACCCTACGTCTGTTTCCTATGATGAGGATTCAGCGTGGTTTCAGTGAAAAGGACCGTGGAGAAGGTTTGTAGTTTACAGCATTGGTACTCACAAAGGAGATGTTTACACATATAAAATGATTTCAGAAAAACCCTCTAGTCCTCCACAAAACTCTCCCCCGAGAGCTCAGTCCTTCCCAACTCTGAAGAGGGTCAAGGCTTTTCACTCGACAAGTAATAAAGTTTATTGTCATATATCCTGACTTACTACAATTTATATTATATCAAATTGTATATCTGCATAGCAAAAGTTAACATAGGCTTTTCATCAGCAGCGTTTTTGCTTCGTAACAACCTTAGAAAGAAATAGGTAGGTAGAAAAATATCATTACTGTTGTATCAAATTGGTGTTGTAAATTATTTAGATTAGCTCTTTTGACAGGGGAGTAGGGAATCAGTGATGGAACTGGGATTGGAGGGCACATACAGAAAAGAATCAAAGTTACACATAAATACATCCTTCCATCCTCCATCTCAGCAACTATACTTCTGGGAAGGTACCCTATATGAGTAGTTGGATGGATAAAGATATGCACACGGTGATACCCACTACTGCGGTGTTTGGGATAACAGAAAGCTGGAAACAAATGGAATCTTATGGAGCAGTTAAAAATAATAAAGAACTATAAACTGTAGGCTACTATGTAAAAATGTCAACAATAAATTGCATATCAGCAGGTATAACATGACCTCATTTGTGATTATAAAAAATGAGGAGTTAGCTAATTAGATATTTACATATACTAACAGAATTTTCAGAAAAATGCTCTATAGTTACTCATGCCTAGAAGTTTGGAACCAGAGTGGAAAGATGGAGTAATACTTTTCATCATGGACATGGAGATAAGCATTTCTGATATTTTTACAAAGGTCAAAAACTTTGCTTTTTAAAATTTTTAAAGAGGCTAACTTTTAAGTGTGTATGAAGTTTTACATGGAAAGAAAAAGAAGAAGGAAAAATAGTCAGAAGCTTAGCATGTGCCTGACATCCAACTCTGCATCTGTTATCTCATTTAAACTTTATGACAACTTCGTAAGGTAAGACTTACCTTTGTTTTGGGAATGAAAAGTGAAAGTCCCAAGAAGCTGATTCATTATCCTCACAAGCAACATGGATGGCTTCCACCGAATTCACTGAGACCCCAAAATCCCCATGTATGCATTTCCATAGGCCACACTAATAGAATTGTGTATAAAGGCCATGAGAATAACACCGAGCAAAAGCAAAAATATTCTAACTTCTGGATGAGAACCCGAAGCATAAAACTTGATCCACAGGGTCGGTCCTGTGACTGTATAAGGTGATCAATAATGGCAGCAACTAATTGCTGTGAGACGGGACACTTGACATTAATAGATTTGCAAATATGCTCATAGAGTTGTTGCATCAAAAATAAATTAGAAGCAAATCAGAATGGAGGAGATTCAAAGAACAAAGAGGGGGAGAAGGACTAAACAGGCAACAATGAGCACTAGCTTTGCCACGTTTCAAAAATCTGTTGTTCTACTCAGGATTCTGAAATGAAAGCAAATTTTTTTTTTCTTTTAAAGCAAAATGGTAAAATGGAAAAACTAATTTAATGTTGCCTTTGCATTACCTTCAAAATAAAATTAAAATTACTCATTTATAGAAATATTTTGCCTTTCCAAGGTTAAGAAATAATGGGGTAAGATCCTATGAAATTATTCATTTCTCTGTGATTTTTTTTTCTCTTTGTTCTTCTACAGTTCAGAAAGCTTACTGACTTGTAAGTGACTCTTCATGCTAATATGCACAATATTTATACATCTCTAAGTAATACCCACTTGCCCAGTGGCATTCCACACAGAAAAAATAGAATTTTATGTATCATTAAGCAGTTTCCAAGGTGTCAGCAATTTCATGCGAAGCATCAGTGTAATGACTAGTAGTTCTACTTGCTAAATAGCAGAGTGTTTAGAAATTTTTAAACCACTGTACTGGATGCACCTGGACTCTCTGAATAAGCTACACCCTCCCTCCCATCCATGTGAGTTCAGCAAATATAAGCAGCCCTCTACCAATGATTTCTGTCTAGGAAGGAAGACCCAGAAAGATGAGTGTAGATTAGACGCTCTAGGTGACTACCGGCAGTGACTACCAGCAGTGACCCAGTGACCAGAGTTAGCTGCGTATTTGCAAGACTCAGTACCAAATGAAAATGTGGTGCCCCTTGCAAAAAAAAAAGAAAAACTGTGCCATTTAAGGCATTCAAATAAAATGTTGTCCTCTTTTCCGTGGTCTCTCTCTCAACTTGTCGTGTTTTTATTTGCTATTTAATGTCTTTCTAAGCAAAGAATAAAATTAAAAATTTAAATTGTTTGCATGAATTTTACTGTTCATCATGCCAGTTTTATCAAGGAGCATTTAACTTAAATGTAGTATCGCTGAAATTACACAATTTGTTTTTCATAGCTCATACATGCATATGTATTTTAGTCTCACCAGAATAGTGGAAGCATTGCACAAACTAACTCAGTTGTTTTACATTTTGACACCTGCACATTCTAGTAATACCCTCATCTTATTGATAAGCAAGTAAGGACTGAAAGGAAAAGAAACTATGAGTTGCCCTATCTTTCCCTTTTTTTCTATGTCATCATTTTCAGCATAAGTAAGTGGCTCATACAGGGGAATAACACAAGTTAAAAAAGATGGATGACTTGGTCTTTTGTGGTTCTTAGAATGGCATTGCTTTGCATTAGAAGCAAGTTCTGTACTCACTTTGAGTCTCACTCAACTTCCTCAATTGTGAGCCCATGAGAATCCCCTGCAACATGGCCAGGAGAGCACCATGACTACCCTATGCCGATGGGGAGGCCAGCAGCTGCACACATTGTGTGTATTTCCTCTCCTCAAGCCTATGCTCCACTGCCCCACTGGACTTAATTTACAAAACACGAGTTTGAAGATAAAAAAAGCAACTCAGGCTCTTCTGAGTGAGAGGCCCTATGACTACACGGGTCATATGTCCATGAACATGCCCTCTTTAATCACCAAAGGCAAGACTGTCCTGCTGGATGGCAGAGCAATGTCCAGGGGTGATAGCTCTGCAGACACAGAAGTGAGGTGGAAAAAAAAAGAAGGTTAATTCAGAAAGAACTGGACATTGATATACCCAAAAAATATCATTCTAGTTGACTCCCACCCTGGTCAAATTAAGACAGTCAAGTTGGTCAATACTTTGCCAGAGCATTCAAAATGCTTTATAGTCCTTTAAAAATTACAGTTTGTTGTCAATGCAATCTCCAGCCAATATATATTTAAATATGCCTGTCAAGCACAGGAAATGTTCAAATACATTATAACAGAATCAGTGATAACAATTCTCATCTACCCTTGGAATGACAGTTACACTGTGTTAACATGCCTGACGTATTTGTGAAACCCTCACCTATTTATAAAAACGGTATCTCTTAAGTTCTTAAAAATCCCAAACTAGAAAAAATAAATGCTTTAAAATGAATATCCCATGAAATATTTCTCTGTATCTCTTCACACCATAAGTTTCAATTTTCACTAAAAGTCTATTTCTCACTGATTGGGTATTGTTGCAAAAATAAAGTTGATTTTTTATTTTTACTTTTTAACATGTATTTTAAGTTCTAGAGTACAAGTGAAGTTTGTTATATAGGTAAACTTGTGTCATGAGGGTTTGTTGTACAGATTATTTCATCACCCAGGTATTAAACCTAGTACCCATTAGTTATTTTTTCTGATCCTCTTCCTCTTCCCACCCTCTACCCTCAAGTAGGCCCTAAGTGTGCGTTGTTTCCCTCTATGTGTTTATGTGTTCTCATCATTTAGCTCCCACTTTTTTAAAAAAAAATTCTGGAGTACAGGATGTGCAGGTTTGTTACATGGGTAAATGTGTGCCATGGTGGTTTGCTGCACCTATCAACTCATCACCTAGGTATTAAGCCCAGCATGCATTTGCTGTTTTTCCTAATGCTCTCTCCTCACTTTCTCCTTCCCCAATAGGTCTCAGTGTGTGTCTTTCCCCTCCCTGTGTCCATGTGTTCTCATTGTTCAGCTCCCACTTATAAGTGAGAACATGCAGTGTTTGGTTTTCTGTTCCTGTGTTAGTTTGCTGAGGATAATGGCTTCCAGTTTCATCCATGTCCCTGTAAAGGACATGATCTCATTCCTTTTTATGGCTGCATAGTATTCCATGGTGTATATGTACCACAATTTGTTTATCAAGTCTACCATTGACGGGTATTTGGGTTGAGTCCCTGTCTTTGCTATTGTGAATAGTGTGGCAATGAACACATATGTGCATGTATCTTTATAATAAAATGATTTCTGTTTCTTCGGGTATATACTCACTAATGGGATTGCTGGGTCAAATGGTATTTCCGGTTCTAAATCTTTCAGGAATTGCCATGCTGTCTTCCACAATAGCTGAACTAATTTACATTCCCACCAACAGTATAAAAGTGTTCCTATTTCTCTGCAAACTCACCAGCATCTGTTGTTTCTTGACTTTTTAATAATCACCATTCTGACTGACATGAGATGATATCTCCTTATGGTTTTGATTTGTGTTTCTCTAATACAATGATGTTGAGTTTTTTTCCATATGTTTGTGCCACATGTATGTCCTTTTTTGAGAAGTGTCTGTTTATATCCTTTGTCCACTTTTAGTGGAGTTGTTTGTTGTTTTCTTGTAACTTTGCTGAAGTTCCTTGTAGATTCTAGATATTAGATCTTTGTCAGATGGATATATTACAAAAGTGTTTTCCAATTCTGTAGGTTGTCTGTTCACTCTGATGATAGTTTCTTTTGCTGTGCAGAAGCTCTTTGGTTTAATTAGATCCCATTTGTCAATTTTTGCTTTTGTTGCAATTGTTTTTGGTGATTTCATCATAAAATCATCGCCCATGCCTATGTCATGAATGATATTGCATAAGTTTTCTTCTTGGGTTTTTACAGTTTTGGGTTTTGCATTTAAGTCTTCAGTCCATCTTGGGTTAATTTCTGTATAAGGTGAAAGGAAGGGATCCAGTTTCAATTTTCTGCATATGGCTAGCCAGTTTTCCCAGCACCATTTGTTAAATAGGGAATCATTTACCCATTGCTTGTTTTTGTCAGGTTTGTCAAAGATCAGACGATTGTAGATGTGTGATTTTATTTCTGAGTTATCAATTCCATTCCATTGGTCTATGAGCCTATTTTTATACCAGTACTATGCTGCTTTGGTTACTCTAGCCTTGTAGTATAGTTTAAAATTGGGTAGCATGATGCCTTCAGCTTTGTTATTTTTGCTTAGGATTGTCCTCGCTATATGAACTCATTTTTGGTTCCATATGAATTTTTAAATAGTTTTTTCCAATTCTGTGAAAAAATGTCAATGGTAGTTTTATGGGACTAGCACCGAATCTATAAATTGCTTTGGGGATGAATTATGTTTATTGATTGCATATGTTGAACAGCCTTGCATCCTGGGGATGAAGCCGTCTTGATCATGGTGGATAAGCTTTTCGACGTGCTGCTGGATTCAGTTTGCCAGTATTTTATTGAGGATTTTTGCATTGAGGTTCATCAGGGATACTGGCCTGAAGTTTTCTTTTTTTGTTGTATCTCTGCCAGGTTTTGGTATCAGGATGATACTGGCCTCATAAAATGAGTTAGGGAGGAATCCCTCTTTTTGAATTGTTTGGAATAGTTTCAGAAGAACTGGTACCAGCTCCTCTTTGTACCTCTGGTAGAATTCAGCTGTAAATCCATCTGGTCTTGCACTTTTCTTTGTTAGTTGGTAGGCTATTTATTACTGCCTCAATTTCAGAACTCATTATTGATCTATTCAGAGATTCACCTTCTTCCTGGTTCAGTCTTGGGAGGGTGTATGTGTCCAGGAATTTATCCATTTCTTCTAAATTTTCTAGTTTATTTGCATAGAGGTGTTTATAGTATGCTTTGATGGTTATTTGTACTTCTATGGAGTCAGTGATGTTATCCCCCTCATCATTTTTTATTGTGTTTATTTGAATTTTCACTCTTTTTTTCTTTATTAGTCTAGCTAGTGGTCTATTTTATTGATTTTTTTTTTTAATCCACTCCTGGATTCATTCATTGATTTTTTGAAGGGGTTTTTTTGTGTCTCTACCTCCTTTATTTCCACTCCGAGCTTGGTTGTTTATTGTCTCCTGCAAGCTCTGGGGTTTTGTTTGCTCTTGGTTCTCCAGTTCTTTTAGTTGTGCTGTTAGAGTGTTGATTTAAGATATTTCTAGCTTTTCAATGTGAGCATTTTAGTGCTATAAATTTCCCTCTTAACACTGCTTTAGCTGCATTCCAGAGATTCTGGTACATTGTCTCTTTGTTCTCACTAGTTTCAAAGAACTTCTTGATTTCTGCGTTAGTTTCATTATTCACCCAGAAGTCATTCAGGAGCAGATTGTTCAATTTCTGTGTAGTTGTGTGGTTTTGAGTGGATTTCTTAATCTTGAGTTCTAATTTGATTGCACTGTGGTCTGAGAGATTGTTATGATTTCATTTCTTTTGCATTTGCTGAGGAGTATTTTACTTCCAATTATGTGATCAAATTTTAGAGTATGTGCCTTGTGGCTCTGAGGAAAACATATATTCTGTTGTTTTTGAGTGGAGAGTTCTGTAGATATCCATCAAGTCAACTTGGTCCAGAGCTGAATTCAAGTCCCGAATAGTTTTGTTAATTTTCTATCTCAATGATCTGTCTAATACTGATGGTGGGGTATTAAAGTCTCTCATCATTATTTTGTAGGGGTCTAAGTCTCTTTGTAGGTCTTTAAGAACCTTTTTTTAATGAATCTGGGTGTTCTTGTAGTGGATGAATCTATAACAGAAATAGCTCTTCATGTTGAATTGAACTTTGTCTTTTTTTAATCTTTGCTGGTTTAACGTCTATTTTGTCAGAAACTAGGATTTCAACCCATGCTTTTTTCTGCTTTCCATTTGCTTGGTAAATTTGCCTCCATCACTTTATTGTAAGCCTGTGGGTGTCTTTGCACATCAGATGTGTCTCTTCAATACAGCACATCATTGGGTCTTGTATTTCATCCAGCTTGCCCTTCTGTGTCTTTTAATTGGGGCATTTAGCCCATTAGCATTACATAAGATTAATACATTATGAGTGAATTTGATCCTGTCATCATAATGCTGGCTTGTTAATTTTGCAGACTTTTTAATGTAGTTGCTTCACAGTGTTGCTGGTCTGTGTACTTTAGTGTATTTTTGTCGGGGCTGGTAATAGCTTTTCCTTTCCATATTTAATGCTTCCTTTAGGAACTCTTGCAAGTCTGGCCTGGTGGTGACAAAATCCTTCAGCATTTGCTTGTCTGAAAAGGATTTTATTTCTACTTTGCTTATGAAGCTTACTTTGGCCAGATATGAAATTCTGGGTTGGAAATTCTTATTCTTAAGAATGTTGAATACTGGCACCCAATTTCTTCTGGCTTGTAGGGCTTCCACTGACATGTTCACTGTTAGCCCAATGGGCTTCCCTTTGTAAATGACCTGGCCTTTGTCTCTGGATGCCCTTAACATTATCCCTTCATTTTAACCTTGGAGAATCTGATGAGTATGTGTCTTGGGGCTGATCTTCTCATGGAGTATCTTATTGGGGTTCTCTGTATTTACTGAATCTGAATGTTGGCCTGCCTGTCTTGCTAGGTTGAAGAAGTTCTCCTGGATGATGTTCAGAAGTGTTTTTTCCAACTCAGTTCCATTCTCCCTTTCTCTTTCAAGTATTCCAATCAGTCATAGGTTCAGTCTTTTTACATAATCCCATCATTCTCAGAGGTTTTGTTTATTCTTTTTCATTCTCTTTTCTCTAATCTTGTCTGCCTGCCTTATTTCAGCAAGATAGTCTTCAAGCTCTGATATTCTATCTTCTGCTTGGTCAATTCGGCTATTGATACTTGTTTTTGCCTCTCGTGCTATGTTTTTTGGCTCCATCAGGTCATTTATTTTCCTCTCTAAACTGGTTATTCTAGTTAACAGCTCCTATAATCTTTTATTATGGTTATTAGCTTCTTTGCATTGGGACAGAACATAACCCTTTAGCTCAGTGAAGTTATTACCCACTTTCTGAACTAACTTCTGTTAGCTCATCCATCTCAGCTTCAGCCCAGTTCTGTGCTCTTGCTGGAGAGGTGTTGCAATTATTTGGAGGAGAAGAGGTGTTCTATTTTTTGGAATTTTCAGTGGTTTTTGCATTGTTTTTTCCTCATCTTTACAGATTTATCTACCTTGGATCATTGTGGCTGTTGACCTTTGGATGGAGTTTTTGTGTGGTCTTTTTTGTTGATGATGTTGTTGTTGCTTTCTGTTTTTCTTCTAACCATCAGGTCCCTCTTTTGCAGGTCTGCTGTAGTTTTCTGGGGGTCCACTCCAGACCCTGTTCACCTGGGTGTTACCAGTGGAGGTTGCAGAACAGCAAAGATTGCTGCCTGCTCCTTCCCCTGGAGGATTTGTTCCAGAGGCACCAACCTAATGCCAGCTGGAACTCTTCTGTAAGAGGTGTCTGATGACCTCCGTTGGGAGGTCTCACCCAGTCAGGAGGCACAGGATCAGGGACCCCCTTAAAGAAGCAATCTGGCTGCCCCTTTGTGGAGTTAGTGCACTGTGCTGGGGGAATCCCCCTCATCCAGATTGCCTGGACTCTTCAGAGCCAGCAGGCAGGAAAGATTAAGTCCACTGAATCTGAGACCACAGTCACCCCTGCCCCTAGGTTCTCTGTCCTAGAGAGATGAGAGTTCTGTTTGTAAACCCCAGGCTGGAGTTGCTGGAATTCCTGCAGGGAGGCCCTGCCCAGTGAAGAGGGATGGATCCCAGTCCCACCTAGAGAAGCAGTCTGACCACAATCTGCCACAGCTGTTGTGTTGCACTGTGGGGAATATCGCCAGGTCCAAACTGCCCAGCCTTCCTAGCATTGGGAGGGGAAAAAACCATAGACTAGAGCTGCAGTAATTGTGGTTGCCCCTCCTCCCAGGAACTGGTCATCTTAGGCAGACTCCAGGATGGTGTGCTGGCCAGTGGGGATTCCAAGCCGGTGAGTCTTAAGCTTGCGGGTATCCATGGGAGTAAGACCCACTGAGCAAGGCTGCTTGGCTCCCTGGCTTCAGCCCCCTTTCCACAGAAGTGGATGGGTCTCCTGTCTCTCTGGAGTTCCAGAAGCCACTGGATTATGTAAAACCTCCTACAGCTCAGTGTCTACCCAAACTGGAGCCACCAACTGGAGCAGCTGCCATGGGTTTGCCCAGTTTTGTGCTTGGGACCCAAGGCCCTGGTGGTGTAGGGTCACAGAGAACCTCCTGATCCACAGGCTGCAAAAATCCATGGGAAAAGCATAGTGCCCCGGGTAGGTAGCCCAATCCCTCACTGCCTCCCTTGGATGGGGGAAGGAGGTTCCTTTGCCCCACCCAGGTTCTGGGTGAACCATCACCCCACCCTGTTTTTCCTAGCTCTTTATGGGTTGCACCAACCACTTCGTCAGTCCCAGTGAAAGAATCAGTTGGTAATGCAGAAATCATTCACCCTTTGCATTCATCTCGATGAGAGCTGCAGACAGGTGCTGTGTCTACTCGGCCATCAGCTCCCACTTATAAGTGAGCATATGTGGTATTCGGTGTTCTGTTTCTGCATTAGTTTGCTAAGGATAATGGCCTCCATCTCCATCCATGTTCCCGCAAAGGACATGATCTCATTCTTTTGGTGGCTGCATAGTATTCCATGGTGTTTATATAGCACAGTTTCTTTATTCAGTCTAGCATTAATGAGCCTTTAGGTTGATTTCATGTCTTTGTAATTGTGAATAGTGCTATAATGAACATATGTGTGCATATGTCTTTATAATAGAATGATTCTTATTTCATTCTATTATATACATCACTTATATACCCAGTAATGGGATCGCTGGATCACATGGTATTTCTGTTTCACATTCTTTGAGGAATCGCCACATGGTCCTCCACAATAATTGAATTTATTTACATTCCCACAAACAGTGTATAAACATTCCTTTTTATCTGCATCTTAGCCAGCATCTGTTATTTTTTGACTTTTTAACAATAGGCATTCTGACTAGTGTGAGATAATATCTCATTGCAGTTTTGATTTTCATTTTTCTAATGATCAGTGACACTGAGCTTTTTTCATGTGTTTGTTGGCTGCGTGTGTGTCTTCTTTTGAGAAATGTCTGTTCATACCCTTTGCCCACTTTTCAGTGGGTTTTTTTTTTCTTGTAAATTTGTTTAAATTTCTTCTAGATTCTGGATATTAGACCTTTGTCAGATGCATAGTTTGCAAAAATTTTCTCCTACTCTGTAGATTGTCTATTCACTCTTTGATAGTTTTCTTTGCTGTGCAGAAGCTGTTAAGTTTAATTAGATTTTATTTGTCAATTTTTGCTTTTGTTGTAATTGCTTTTTGGGTCTTTATCATGAAATCTTTGCCTGTTCCTATGTCTAGAATAGTATTGCCTAGGTTGTCTTCCAGAGTTTTTACAGTTTTGGGTTTTACATTTAAGCCTTTAATCCATCTTGAGTTAATTTTTGTGCATGGTAGAAGAAAGAGGTCCAGTTTCAATCTTCTGCATATGGCTAGTCAGTTATCCCACCACCATTTATTAAATAGGGAATCCTTTCCCCATTGCTTGTTTTTGTCAAATGTGTCAAAGATCAGATAGCTATAGGTGTGCAGTCTTATTTCTCAGTTCTCTATTCTGTTCCATTGGTTTATGTGCCTGTTTTTGTACCAGTACCATGCTGTTTTGGTTACCGTAGCTTTGTAGTATAGTTTGAGGTCAGGTAGCATGATGCCTCCAGGTTTGTTCTTACTGTTTAGGGTTGCCTTGGCTATTTGGGCTCTTTTTTGGTTACATATAAATTTTTAGAAAGTTTTCTCTAGTTCTGTGAAGAATATCAATGGTACTTTAATAGGAATAGCATCGAATCTATAAATTCCTTTGGGTAGTATGGCCATTTTAATGATACTGATTTTTTCTATTCATGAGCAGGAAATGTTTTTCCATTTGTTAGTGTCATCTCTGATTTCTGTGATCAGTGATTTGTAGTTGTCATTGTAGAGATCTTTCACCTCCATGGTTAGCTGTATTCCTAGGTATTGTATTCTTCTTGTGGCATTTGTGAATGGGATTGCATTCTGATTTGGCTCTCTGCTTGTCTGTTGTTTGTGTATAGGAATGCCTGTGATTTATGCACACTGATTTTGTATCTCAAGACTTTGCTGAAGTTGTTTATCAGCCTAAGGAGCTGGAAGGCTGAGTCTATGAGGTTTTCCATATATAGAATCATGTTGTTTGCAAAGACAGTTTGACTTCCTCTCTTCCTATTTGGATGCCATTAAATTCTTTCTCTTGCCTGATTACCTTGGCCATAACCTCCAGTACTATGTTGAACAGGAGTGGTGAGAGAAGGAATCCTTGCCTTCTGCCTGTTTTCAAGGGGAATGCTTCCAGCTTTTGCCCATTCAATATCATATTGGCTGTGGATTTTCAGAGATGGATCTTATTTTGAGGTATGTTCCTTCAATACTTAGTTTACTGAGAATTTTTAACATGAAGCAGTGTTAAATTGTATTGAAAGCCTTTTCTGCATCTATTGAGATAATTATGTGGTTTTTGTCTTCAGTTCTGTTTATATGATTGATCACATTTATTGATTTGTGTATGTTGAACCAATCTTACATCCCAGGGATAAAACCTACTTGATTGTGGTAGATAAGCTTTTGAATGTGCTGCTGGATTTGGTTTGCCAGTATTTTGTTGAGGATTATTTACATTGGTGTTCACCAAAGATGTCAGCCTGTTTTCTTTTTCTGTGTGTCTCTGTTAGCTTTTGATATCAGAATGATAGTAGCATCATAGAATGAGTTAGGGAGGAGTCCTCGTCCTCATTTTTTTGTTGTGTTTTTGGCATAGTTTCTGTAAGAATGGTACTAGCTCTTCTTTGTATATCTGGTAGAATTTGGCTATGAATCCATCTGGTCCTGGGTTTCTGGGATTTTTGGTTGGTAGGCTATTTATTACTGCCTCAATTTCAGCACTTGATATTGGTCTGTTCAGGGATTTTTTATTCCTGGTTCAGTCTTGGAAGGGTGTATGTGTCCAGGAATTTATTCGTTTCTTCTAGATTTTCTAGTTTATGTGTGCAGAAGTGTTCATATTATTCTCTGCTGGCTGTTTGTATCTCTGTGGGGTCAGTGGTAATATCCCCCGTATCATTTCTGATTGTATTTATTTGAATCTTCTCTCTTTGCTTCTTTATTATTTTCTTCTTTATTAGTCTAGTTAATTTTTTTTTTCAGAAAACCAGCTCCTGGATTCATTGATATTTTGAATGGTTTTTGGTGTCTATTTCCTTCAGTTCAGCTCTGATTTTGGTTATCTTGTCTTCTGCTAGTTTTGGGATGTGTTTGCTCATTTTTCTAGTTTTGTTAGTTGTGACGTTAGGTTGTTAATTTGAGATCTTTCTAACTTTTTTATATGGGTATTTAGTACTATTAATTTCCCTCTTAATACTATCTTAGCTGTGTCCCAGAGATTTTTGTATCTTGTATCTTTATTTTCATTAGTTTCAAAAAACTTTTATTTCTGCCTAATTTCATTAATACCAAAATTCATTCAGAAGCTGGTTATCCAATTTCCATGTAATTGTATGCTTTTAAGTGAATTTCTTAGTCTTGATTTCTAATTTGATTGTGCTATGGTCCAAGAGATTTTTTGTTATGATTTCAGTTATTTTGCATTTGCTGAGGAGTGTTTCACTTCCAACTATGTGATCAAATTTTACAGTATGTTTCATGTGACAATGAGAAGAATTTACATTCCATTGTTTTTGGATGGATGGTTCTGTAGATAACTATAGATCCATTTGATCCAGTGCTATGTTCAGGTCCTGAATATGTTTGTTAATTTTCTGTCTTGATAATCTAATATTGTCAGTGGGGTGTTCAATTTTTTCAATTTTCCCACTATTATTGTGTGGGAGTCTAGGTCTCTTTGAAAGTCTCCAAGAACTTTTTTTTAAATGAATCTTGGTGTTCCTGTGTTAGGTGCATATGTATTTAGGATAGTTAGGTCTTCCTGTTGAATTGAACCCTTCACCATTACCTAATGTCTTTTTTCATCTTTTTTTTAATCTTTGTTGTTTTGAAGTCTGTTTTGTCTGAAATTAGGATTGCAACCTTTGCTTTTTTTCCTGTTTTTCATTTGCTTGGTGGATTCTCCTGCATTCTGTTCTTTTAAGCCTATGGGTGTTGTTATGTGTAAGATAGGTCTCTTGAAGACAGCGTACCATTGGGCCTTGCTTTTTTTAATCAACTTGTCACTCTGTGTCTTTCAAATGGGACATTTATCCCATTTACATTCAAGATGAGTATTGATACGAGGGGATTTGATCCTGTCATTGTGTTGTTAGCTGGTTATTACGTTGGCTTATGTGGTTGCTTTATACTGACACTGGTCCTGTGTGTTTAAGTATTTTTTTGTATTAGCTGGTAGTGGTTTTTTTTGTTGTTGTTTGTTTTTTTTTTTCTATTTTTAGTGTTCCTTTCAAGATCTCTTGTAAAGCATGTCTGGTGGTAACAAACTCTCTCAACACTTGCTTATCTGAAAAGCATCTTATTTGTCCTTCATGCAGAAAGCTAAGTTTGGCTGGATATTAAATTCTTGGCTGAAGGTTTATTTCTTTAAGAATATTGAATATAGGCCCCCAATCTCTTCTGGCTTATAGAATTTCAGCTGAGAGGTTATTTATTACTTAAATGAACTGTTATTTTCCTGGTGCTGTGATAGGTACAAGGCATACAACAATGAAGAAGAGAGTTGTGGCATCTGCTTTAAGGAGCTTCAGGGTTGATGAGGAGGATAAACAATAATGTCTTGCTGGCAGAAGTACCTATTCGTGTGTGTGTGTGTGTGTGTGCGTGTGTGTGTGTGTGCTTGCATGTTAGCATGTGCATCAAGTAGGCGAGGAATGGAAAGAAAAATTGAGGGGATGAAAAGGGTGTCAGGGAAGGCCCTCAAGGAAGGTCTGGAGGAAAGAAAGAGAGGCACAAAGAGGAAGCAGGGAATGGAGAGTTGGATTTTTTTACAGTCTAGGTAATAGTATATATGAAAACCCAAAGTTGGGAACAAGAGATGAAGCAAGGCATATTGGAATAGCCAACAGAAGCCCAGGCTGAAGTGGTAGGCAGAAGGCCTTAGGTACTACACTAAGAATGTTGGACTTCCCCAGAGTGGGAACTCAGAAAGGCACATCAGAGAAGGTGGTACTATTGATACAACAGGTCTTGAAAAATGGTGACAAAACCAATATACTGTAATTCAACAAAATGAATTAGACCCAAGATAACAAAGCCAGAAATCTATCTTAGGAAGAGCTTCCACAGGCTCTGCCCCTTGGTGCCTTGGTTTCTCCAACCAAAATCCAGCAGGTATCAACTAGTCCCTTCTTGAGAGAGCACTTTGCTTGCCACACATAAGTTTCATTGCCTGAGATCCATAAAGCAGCTTACAACGAAAGAAAAAAAATCATATTATATTGCTAATATATTACAAGAGATTATAAGCTCCAGGTATAAACACCAATTTTGCTCAGTTAATATTCTCTAAATAATATACATTAAAATTAGCTGAATAAAGGCTGAACGCTGAGCCACAATTCTTAAGATCTTATCTCTTAGTTGAAGAGGAGGGTTGGAAGGAAGGTCTGTGTCTGGCATAGAAGATTCATTGTAATATAAAACATGTTTGCCTTCTAGCTCCTTGAGGTGTAATGCTCTCTTTCATATGATTTCTTGAGTTCTTTCAGTATCTGGTCTTTTATTCATCTGTCATTCTCAACCAGGTTCTGACAAATGCCAATGGAAGAAAGGTGCCCATCTTTCTTCCAGTTATAACTTCCAGGTTTTCTCAGTTATAACCACTGGGTCATAACACAAAGCTCTTTCTGTTGTAACACGGTCAGTACCATCCTGTTTAGCACCTAATTAGACTCTAAATGCTCTGTTTCGATTGCTTTTGACTTTGTAACCACACATCATACTTATAACTGCTATAGGCTTGGATGCTTCGCTATGCCCAGAATGATACTCCTAGATTAAATTCATGAGCTCCCATGCCTAAATCACTGAACTCCCCTCTTAGGAGTCGTCTCTTTACTGCTGCTTCCTCATCACATGATCATGAAAGGCAAGCAAAACTGGAGCAGGATAGATATTTCCAAGTCCAGCTGAAATTGTGAAAAATAAATTGCTATAGTGATCACAACTGTGAATTGGCAGAAATCATTTACAGCAACAAACTGGCACAGATTTTTACCCTCCAGGAAGGATTATGTCCATCATAGCCTTTAAGTTTCATAGATGAAAAAAAAATTGGTAAATGAACCAATCCCTTTGCTACATCTCCAACAAATTAATTGACTATTTAACAATAGATTCTGATAAAAAACTTTGCACTGAGTGAATTCTATCTTTCACACCAGATGATAAGCTTAGTCAGCATTTTGCTATATCAGGATTAAAAAGTATATTTAAATACTGTCTTTCCGATGATCAGTTTGAAAAAGACAACTTAAGCTTTTGCTAATTATTCTTCCTTGCTATAGGCTCTGGTTTTCCTTTTCTTTTCTTTTCTTTTTTTTGAGATGGAGTCTTGCTCTGTCACCCAGGCTGGAGTGCAGTGGTACAATCTCGGCTCACTGCAACCTTCACCTCCCAGGTTCAAGTGATTCTCCTGCCTCAGCCTCTCAAGTAGCTAGGACAACACGCATCTGCCACCACACCCAGCTAATTTTTGTATTTTTAGTACAGACAGCGTTTCACAATATTAGCCAGACTGGTCTTGAACTCTGACCTTGTGATCCTCCCACTTCAGCCTCCCTGAGTGCTGAAATTACAGGTGTGAGCCACCGCACCCAGCTGGTTTTTATTTATAACAGAATCAGGGGAAAAGTTTGCCCATTTCATTACCTACTATGATTTCCACTGAAATCTTTTGCAAAATATGTGTTTTCATAACTCTAGTTTCAGGAGATGCTCTCTGAAAAAGTTCAATGAAAAAGAAATTTCATGGTCAGAGATTTTAGGGAAAGATTACAAATTATGTCACTTCTTGCACATTTACAATAGACATTAGCACAGTAAAGCCACTGAGAAGTCCTACAATGAAGAAACCTATGTAATTTTATTTCACTCACAGACTCCCCAAACTATCTGACCTCAAAAGCCTGTTTTCAAATAGCACCTATTAACATCCTATGGAACAGTGGTCCATTGAATGTCCTCAGAAAGGGTACATTAGAGCCAGGGGACATCTAACAAGGGCAAGATGTTTTCCAACCCTCAACTTTACTACATAACTGCCATACTTTAAATGCATTTATCCAAGTACCTAAATATTAATTCATTTTAAAAGTATACATTTTAACATCAACTATCTTACTGTAAAATCCTAGTCATTGAATACAATCACTGTATCAACACAGTATCTGCCCTTTAGGAACTGCTAGTATTTTTGGAAAGAAAAGATATATTTCCTTAAAGGGAAGTTGCGCAGAAAAGCCACATGTGATTACGTAAAAATTAGTGGGGCAGAATTAAACACTCTCAGAGTTGAAAGGAGAAGGGCAGTTGAATGCACATTATCCACTTTTAGAGACAATGGCAAATACATACACACCCTTTGTTCCCTTCTGCCTGTCATTTTTCCTTCCTTTCCCAGAGACACTCAGAATGCAAAATGTGTTATTTGTTCTGTGCCCACAGCTTTGGCAAGTTGGGATCCCTACATTGTTAAGCTAAAAGGCGTCCAATAATAGAATTTATTGTCAGGAAGTCATAGATCTTAGGTCGAGGTTAGAAGAAAACGCTCAGCCCCGTCTAAGCCACCACATCTCTGCCTGGCCCCAGTGCTCTCCTTGCTACCACCCTGGCCCCTTCATATATGGTTCCCCAGGCAGCAGTCAGAGTGACTCTTTTCAAATGTAAATTCAACCCGGTCTTTTTTCCAGTGGCTTCTCATCACAAGTAAAATAAAACCCAAATTCCCACCACAGGCTACAAAACCCTGCAGTGATCGAGCCCCCGGTTACCTCTCGCATCTACCTCCTGCCACATTCCTCCCTCGCAGAACTCCAACCCCGGTGAGCGTCTCCTGCTTCTCCCTCGAAGGCATGCACACCTGCTGCCCCTTCTCTGCTGTGGTATTTCTCCTCACTTCATCAGGTCTCTGCCCAAATGTCGTCCCCTCAGAAAACCCATCCCTTGACCCCTTATCTAAAATAACGCCCTTATTCCCCACCTCATTTCCACTTAATCCCTCATTCCCCTTCATCCTCTTCATTTTTCTGAAATAGGTGTATTGCTTTTTAAAAGATATTTATGCATTTACTTGTTGACCTCCTCGAGGGAGGGGACATGATTCTGTTTTGTTCAATGTTGCAGTTCACGGTGCCTGGTACACGTGAGGCATTTCATAAATATTTGTTGAATGAGTTAGCCGATCAATGAATGATTGGATGAATAAATTTACAGAATATACATGCACAGAAAAGCAGGATATATGCTGAAGAATATCTGAATAAATTAGAAAATATGCACCTTCTTATAAAAATCCAGCAGGTGAGTAACTTTTGTGGTGGCACAGGAATTCCAAGAACTTCCTCTGAAGAAAGTCACTTATAGGTGGATGGGCTTTGCATAATTCACTCAGCTTTTTTGTGTCACCAGTTCTCTTAACTGAAAATGGAGAACCATAATAACTACCTTGCAGGATTATTGTGACAATTAAATAAGACAATGTGTATGAACTTCATAGGCCAACTACCTTCCACAGTGGATGGCCATTTTTATCAATTCCCAAAAGCTTCTTTTATAGAATTTCCTTAAATAGAAAGGTGCCTTTCATAAATTCAAAGTGAAGACCTTCGGCCTGCTAATAGAAGAGAAAAATATTTAGCTATTCAAGAAACATATGTTAAGTATGAAGCAAATAATTTTTTTTAGATTATTGTTTTGAACTATATATCTAGACCACGAGACCCCTCAGCATTCTGAGGATATTGACACATGATACATCACGTATTCACTAATGTTTTTACTTCCAGGGGACCTCTTAACTTATCAGGAGAAAGCTACACGAAGAGCTTAAACAAGAAAACCCTTTGGTTTTGAAATAATTTAAGAACTCCAAAGAAGCTGCAAAAACAGTATAGATTCCATATAACCTACACCCAGCTTCCACCAATGATATAGTGCACAACCATAGCAGAATGTCAATGCCAGAAGATTAACACTGGTCCAATTCTATTAACTTACACACAAAACTAATTTGAATGTTTATGAAGGATCTGTTCTAATCTTAGAGTTGGGAGCTAATTGGGATCATATCTTGGCTCCATTAATCAGGCAAATGAGACAAACTTACAAAGCTATAATTTATATAATTATTTTCCTTTTCAAATAACTTTAGAATTTAAGAAGCTGTTAGTTTCTACCTACCTAGAAGTCTGGTCTACCCATTCTGTAAAACACAAAGCCCTTCACAGTTCTAAAGAGATGTGGACGAGAGAAGCCCTGATTTTAACCTCTAAGTTCAAGGCCCTTATTTCCCTGAAAAGCTAATTCCTCCTTTTCCTGTCAGTTCTAGACATTGCTGTGCATTTTTGTTGAAAGGGAAATAAAGCTTTGGCAGGACCAAAATTCAACAAGCACTTTGACTCCAGCTAGAGGAGGATTAAGGCAGAGATGTATGGGAGAATCAAATGCAGAAAGAGAGGAGCCATCCTCATTCCCAGAGAGGGCCTGAAGGTCCTGTGAGAGGCGTCCTTACACATGCGCCCTCAGCCTCTGCAAGTGCAGAAGCCACCTGCAGCCAGGCTGGTCACATACAGAAGGGCACCTGCCAGCTGTTCCTCACCCAGGCAATATTCTCCTTGCTGCAAAACCTCCCCACTTACCGCTTCTTCCAGCTCTGAATGTGGCAAATTAGCATTGAGTGAAATTCATTAATTTGATGTAACAAAAAGATATGCAAACGTATTCTTTAAAAAACATCTAAAAATAATTTGGCACATATACCCCATGGGATACTATGCAGTCATAACAAAGGATGAGTTCACATCCTTTGCAGGGACGTGGATGAAGCTGGAAATCATCATTCTCAGCAAACTGACACAGGAACAGAAAACCAAACACCGCATGTTCTCACTTGTAAGTGGGCGTTGAGCAATGAGAACACATGGACATAGAGACGGGAACATCACACACCAGGGCCTGTCGAAGGTAGAGGGTAGGGGCATTAGGAGAAATACCTAATGTAGATGACGGGGGGATGGATGCACCAAACCACCATGACACGTGTATATCTATGTGACAAACCTGCACATTCTGCACATGTACCCCAGAGCTTAAAGTATAATTTTAAAAAATACTAACACAAAATCAGCTATAGGTAAGGTATTGATATTTTTTCTGTTTCGTTAACTGAACACTTCTGTTTTCCTCTTTTGTGTAAGTGTAAGCCCACCCTTCAGGGTAGTCCACTTGGACTAATGAAACATGGCTTTAAATGTATCAGAGGGGAGATGACTCACACTCCATAATGAGTGCCTCAGGACTGAGAACAGAGCTTTTGGTGTCGGGACCATCCAGGTTTAACTTCTGATTCTTTTCAAGATTTTTCCCAAAATGCGAATATCTTGTTCCGGAGAATAAAATAGATCGACTATGGCAAAGTTACATCAAAGTCCCTCTCTTTTCCCTTAATTCATGTTGTAATGAAAACGTACAGAATATGGAGCCAGGAAACATGATTTTGAATCCTAGCTCCACAATTTACTGAATGTTTGAATTTGGGCAAGTCATACCTTCAGTTTCCTCATCCATACAAGGGGTAATATGGTGTAATACTATCTACTGGGTTTGTTTGGTGAATCAAAGAAGGTCATAAATGTGAAAGTCCTTTGCAAATAAAAGAATTTTGCAGGTATGTTATCATGGCTATGTCACCTGGAGGAAACACAGAATCAAAAATCTCATTTAAATTCATTAGAACATTTTAACAGAAAACTTTTAATGTCGTACTAATGAAATGATTTGATAGATAAGCTCTTCCTTTCCTTCCGGTTTTTTTCTTTCTTTCTTTCCTTTTCAGCTAGGGAATAAGAGTATATAAAGAAGAGATAGAAACTATTTTTCTTCATAAAGTTCTTCATAAAGCAATCTTCATAAAGTTTATAAGGTATGCAGTGTACTTTTTCCGCTCATGAATATTCTCCACAAAACTGTGCCCTGAGTCTTGCCATTGTGGAAAATCTGGAGGGAAATCCTAAAGCCAGTCTGCAAGAGAGTTTTCATAAGTCTTCATGTTAATGAGAAAAACAAGCACAACTTGGTGAGCTAAATTAATTAAATTTACATGACTGTCATTTACCCTGAGATTATGTCCTTCCTACCTTATTTAGTGTAAAAATCCCCTTTCTCTTCTGAAATGATGGTGATAGCGGATGGCAACTGTTTTGTTTGTTTTCAATGCCCTAACTCTACAAAATAAGAAGTTGGCTCCCCTATGTCAGGCCCCAATTATTTTTTGAAATTGGACTGGCCCATGACATGCCAATCTCTGGGAACCCTTGGCCTGGAAGGTTAATTGGAGATGGCAGGGATGGCGGTGGGGAAGCTAGTTCAGCTGCCTGTGTTTTGCCCCCTTCCCCGGAGCCGGCGGGGCCCACTGCCCTACATCCGGGCTGCCGCCAGTCCCTGGCTGTGTATCTGCATCCCAGCCCCGCTGGCTCCTCATCCCCATCCGCTTCGTTCTCCCAGCCTCTGCTGGCTGGCGTCATCCTTCTAGACACAGCTTCATAAGTTTGCCATGTGCAGTGACCCCGTGTTGACACCGAGCCATGATACAAACTATGGGATTGTAATGAATCTCTAATTACCCACAGTACCTCAGAGAGTCATCAGCCCTGCTGCTCAGCTATGTTCCTCACCAATTTGGTCATCACCACGCATTCAGACTGCAGCCAAGCTCTCTGCCTGGAAGCTGGAAGCCCCCACAGTCTCAGCCAAATGAGGCTGGCTCCACAGGCTTCTGGGAATGACAGGATGATTTGCTCCCTCGTTATGAATCAGAGAGGGCGTTTGCACATGAATCATTCAGCTCTGCATGGGGACCCTGTTCTCAACTTTTATTTATCCTAGTAGGTCGGCTGAGTGGATGCTCAGGAACCTGGGGTAATTGCCCTTGGGTGAGGTGAAGGCGGGGTAAACATTTTTAATTTTGTGGGATGACTCTGAAATCCCACTTCTTAACCTAAGCCAAAAAGGGACATGATACCTTGTCTAAGTCTGATAAAGTGACAAGCAGCAGATTCTTATTTTCCAATAGAAAATGTCATATCTTACCAGTGGGGGGAAATAGCTTCAGAAAAATGACAATAATAATATCACCCCTCCCCCTGTATGTACTAGAAATTGCACTAGAGGCTGTGTATACATCTAGACTAAGACAAAAACACAGCCAACCAACTACAAAGACATTTTACAGGCAAGAAAACTGAGGCTTGGCATGGTGAAGTAGTTTGTTCAACTCACCCCGCTCGAAAGCAGCAATTTGTCTTGTTCCAAGACACGGGCTTTCTGGGAATGTTTAAAACTGGAACTTAAGAGAGATCACTGGTCTTAAAAGGAGGATGGTTTTTTGACTTTTACTATCAGATCCCAGTCGAAAAAGTTACTCCTGGTTTTCAAAACAAGTCATATAATTTATTTTCTTTTAAAGACTGACTGAGATAATCACCATGAAAATATTGACATGAAAAAAATAGCAAAACACTCGAGAAAGTGCTCAACTAAGCCGAGAAGCATTTCAATTCAAATATCTCTGGTACAAGTATTAACTGTTCTTTTCAATATTCAAATGTTCCCTTGCATAAGGCAGGTGCTGGGGAAATAAAAGTGCATAAGACATTCCACCTGCAAGGCGCTCAGAGGGCATTATTGATGTTGTTCTTATTGCTCACACAATGTAGTGTTAAAAGTTATATTTATAAAGTACCACATTTGACGTTTTTTAGAGCAGATTACTAACTAATATTTCTCCGGTTTTTTAAAAACCAAGGCTGACCAAAGCATGAACGATGTCAGACTGTTCAACTTGTGTGGATTGAGGATGCCTATGGCCACCTGATATTCAGGTTATACCCAAGCAATGTGAAAAACATTTTTCAAGGAATAAATGTATGTATTCTAAGGTTGTGTTTCAAAACAGAAACGAATGAGCTGTAGGAAGTGGTCATGTAACTGGGTTTCTCAAGCCAGTCTGTTTTCCGAGCGTCAGGACGTGATTTTAGTCCAGAAGCTCCTTGCAATCCAATTAGTTCCTCGAATTTGCAAGTAATTTGTACTTTCTGTTGTGCAACAAAGCTTTGTGATTAAGACAGTACTACTCTGTTCTTGAGACTTACAGCCTTCTGCTACCACCTAGAACAGATAATAGAAAGTAACTTTACTCCCAGGGAGCATTTTTTATAATTAAAATGTACAGTTCCCAAATCCAGAGTCTGAATCATGCCATCTCTCACCTCACCCATAAATGAATACTAAGTTTTAGCTGGAAGGGAATTTGGAGATGAATGTCTTCCTTTTACAGATGAAGAAACTAATGCAGAGAGAAGTGAGGAGACTTCAAAGACACACTGGAAAAATCTGGCATGCAGGATGCTAACGGAATATAAATACGTTCTAGCTGGGCTGAGAAGTCTGCATGACTCTAGTTCTGAAGGTTTGCTCCCACTGTGGTGTTTCCCAAGTCCCTATCAAGTCGATGGCAGTCTCATTGTCTTTCCAAACAATAGCCACTTCCCAAGAATTCTGTTAACATTTTGGAAGTATACGTGCAAGCAACAAGACAGTTTAGGATGTGCCTGTGTGATTTGACTATGACATAAGGTTCCTAAAACCTTTCAAGCACGACAGTTAATGATAGCTACAACTTACTGAGTACCTTTTGTATGTCGTGAATTATATATCGTGTATCACTCATTTTCTCAATGCAGAATCTATTACGAATCCCATTTTACAAATAAAGAAGCAAGTGATGCGCCTGCAGTCGCATAGATTGTAAGTGCAATCAGGTTTCATCCACTGCCAAGGCGGGCGGATCACCTGAGGTCAGGAGTTTGAGACCAGCCTGACCAACATGGAGAAACCCTGTCTTTACTAAAAATACAAAATTAATCAGGCATGGTGGTATATGCCTGTGATCCCATGATCCAAGCTACTCAGGAGGCTGAGGCAGGAGAATTGCTTGAGCCCAGGAGGCAGAGGTTGCAGTGAACCAAGATGGCACCGTTGCACTCCAGCCTGGGCAACGAGAGCAAAAATCCGTCTGAAAAAAAAAAATCAGAAATCAGTCTGCTCCCCTCCCCACCATCTGTGAACCCAAGCCTCAAAATAAGCAGAGTATTCTTGCTCCATGTTCAAAACACAGAGAGTGGTTGTATCACGAATATAAGGCTGAGAGGAAGTTTTACACAAAGCATCCTCAGCTACATCTCTCTAGCTGCAGGGAGTCTCACTCTGAGTCATGGTCCCCTTTGCCTCACTGCAGCCACTAAGTCAACAAAAGTATTCCTTTCTGGCTCAAGAATGAAAGACTGGAGTTATGCCTCCAATGTCCACTTCCAGATCAGCCTTAAAGGAACAAGGAGTAAGCATTGGGTAGGGGTCTCTCCTGGCAAAAACGTGTCTTTAATAACATTCCCTTGCCTGTTATTATTACGTTTCTACTTGGCAGTTGAAACCAAACTCCAGAAGATGCCTATTAAAATTTACCCATGCAGCCAGCTGCAGTGGCTCATGCCCATAACCCCAGCACGCTGGGAGGCCAAGGTGGGAAGATTGCCTTAGCCCAGGAGTTTGAGACCAGCCTAGACAACAAAGTAAGACTCTGTCTCTACCAAAATAAAAATTTAAAAAAAGATTAGCCAGGCATGATGGTGCATGATTGTGGATTCTGAATAATAATAAAAAAATTGTTACTGTTTCTTTGTGAAAAAAAATCCTAAAATATCGAATATACAATTTTCAAATACATTTCATTGTGGCAGATAGAATTCTTACAGTTATTTGATGTGGTTCTCAGATTTCTCACCCACCCTTATGATGAGATTGAGATAATCTGCCTAATTCTGGCCAATGGATCATGTGACACTTTATATGATCCACTTTATTTAAAAGTTTTATAAGTACAAAACTTATAAGTGACACTTTATATGATCCGTTGGCCAGAATTAGGCAGATTATCTCAATATCGCTTCTTCTATGAGGTACACTGGAGGCTGAGGTAGCAAGACTGTTTGACACCAGGAGGTTGAGGATGCATGTTCATGCCACTTCATTCCAGCCTGGGTGACAGAGCGAGACCCTGTCTCAAAAAAATAAAATAAAATTTACACATACAGCAAACAGAGTTAAAGAGGATTGGCTGTTCCATTTTTGTTCTCTTCAGCACCCACTTGGATCCGAAGAAGAGAGATAACAGACCTTTCTACAGTCCTGCTGGAAAACAAAAGAACACAACTACATTGTGAAAGAAGTCAGGTAACTGCTGAGAACAAGGCAGCAAACAGAAACCAGCCAATAGAATAGATGTGGGTGGATTTTTCCCAATTATACTTATTAAAAGAACCACTTAAGTCACAAAGAGAATTGACTAAAGAGGGACAGAGTGGCAATAAGAAAGCAAGATAGTGCAGACTGCAAGGTCAGGTAAGAGATGATGGTATTCTGGAGCAAAATAGAAAATAGTAACAGAGGTAAGAAATAGCACAATTTGAAATGCATTTTGAAGGATGAACTCAAAGTTGGGACTGGTGAATAGAGATGAATATTTGAGTAGAACCAACCAAAATTTTAGTTTTGAACATGGTAAGTTTAGTAAGCCTATTAGACATCAAAGGGCAGATTTTGAGCAGGCAGTTGGGTAGTCTATAATCTATATTCTGTAAAGGAGAGTTTGGGACTAAAGGTAACAATTTGAAAGTCATCAGGATATAGGTGGTTTTCAAAGCCATGGATTGGATTCTATCCCTCAGAATGGTGAATGCAAACAGAGAAGAGAATAAGTCCCAAGATGTTAGCCTGAAATAACTTCAATTTAGAAGGAGAAAGAATAAAGAAGGTAAAGCAAAGAAGGCTAAGGAAGACAGACAATAAGATAGGAGAAAACCCAACAGCACACACTGTCCCCAAAACCAGAAGAAAATATTTAAAGATGGTAGGAGTGTCAATTATATTAAAATATTTCTGAGGAGAAGAATATAATACAAAGTTAAGATTTGACTGTTGAATTAGGCAACATGGGGGATATTTATGACTTTGGGAAAAAGAACTTCGTGGAGTGGTGTGAAAGATAGCTCGGCTGGGATGGTAAGGAAGCAGGATAGGTAAGGGAACAGGTAAGGTCAGATAGCATCCAGTAGACAATAGCATCCAATCAATTTAGTCAAATCGCATTGGCCTAGGTGTCTGTTTTTTGAACTATTGTATGGAAATTTTGAGATTTAACTTCCAAGAGCCATTTTGTTTCTGCTACCTCCAGGTTCCCTGAAGGCACCTTGATATGTCCATGCTGGTGCCAGATGTTAGTAGTGAGGCAGGTTGTATGTATGTAGGAACAGGGCATATATGGAAACTCTCTATACTTTCTGTTCAACTTTGGTGTGAACCTAAGACTGCCACTAAGAAATAATGTGTATTTAAATTTTTTTTTAAGTATCAACAGAACTGAATGTTGTTTGAAAAAATAATAAAATTAACAATTCACCAGCAAAGCCAATCAAGACACAGGAGAGAAGGAATGAATAATAATACACATGAATAACATAGGAATAAAGTAAATATTACTAGATGAGAATCTAGAGAAGCAGAGCACAGAGGTGATAAAGCAGAGATTATAGAGGTAAAAATTAAATTTCAATTAAAAAGATAAAAATAGAAATCCAGATACATGAAAATTAGTATTTTCTTAAGTCAAAATTGTGAAAACTTGGCTTGACCTCCCAAATATCTGGAATTTGAGCTTCTAGATAACCATGGGCAAAGTAAAAATTCAAAGAAATGTAGAAAATATTTTGAGCTGAATAATAATGAAACAAAAAAAATCAAAATTTATCAGATGCAGCTAAAGCAGTGCTTAGAGGAAATTTATAGCTTATTTTAGAAAATAAAAAGGTTTTAAAATCTGTGATTTCAGTTTTCAAATTGGGAAACTAGAAAAGGAAAACACATTAAACTTGAAAAGAAAAAAGGAAATAATAAAGATTAATGTAGAAATAAATAAAATAGAAAACAAAAACAATTAGGAATACCAACAAATGAAAAGTTGACTCTCTGTAGAGATTAATAAAATTGATAAACCTATAGCAAGACTAAAGAAAAAGAAAAAGTGAAAAGAGAGCATCAATTTAGATCCTAGAGATTTTAAAAGAACAACAAAGGAATGCTAAGAATAGTTTTATGCCAACAAATTAAACAATTTAGATAAAATGAACCATTGTTGGGACATATACAATTTACCAAAACTGACACAAGAAGAAAAAGAAAAGCTGAATAATCCCTAATCTATTTTTAAATTTGAATTTATAATTTAAAATATATTCTCACAAAGAAAACTTCAGATGCAGAGTTCATTCCCATGAAAGAAGTAATACTAATTTCTTGCAAATTATTTTGAAACATAGAGAAACAATGTGTCTCAACTTATTTTATGAAGTCAGCATAATCATGATTGCAAAACCTGACGAAGACATCACACACAAAAAAAACTGCAGGCAAATATCCTCCATAAACAAAGAAGCAATAATCCTGAACAAAATAATAGCAAATCAAATCCAGTAATATATAAAAGTAATAATGCATTATAACCAAGTGAAATTTATTCCAGGAACACGGGTAGATTTAGTATTTAAAATCTATTAATATAATCTACCACATTAACAGAATAAAGAAAAAAAAATAGCATTCCAAATAGATGTAGAAAAAAATATTTCATAAAATTCAATACTCATTCATGATGCAAGCTTTCAGCAAACTAGAAATGCAAGGTAAATTCTTCCATCTAATAAAGTATACCTACGGAAAAAAATCTCAGCTAACATCACACTTGATAAAATTTTGAAGGCTACTTCATAAGATGGGGAACAAAGCAAAGATGTCCGCTCTCACTACTTAAATTAAAAAGCCACTTAAATTAAAAATCACCAGTTAAAATAAAAGCATTGCAGTGGAGTTTTTGGAACTATAATAAGGAAAAAAAGCTAAAAGAAGGAAAAGTAAAGAAAGAAATAAAATTGCCTTTATTTGTATATAACATGATCTTATGTGTAAAAAATTCAAATAAAAAAGAAACTACTATAAGTAAGAAGTAACTTTAGCAAGACTGTAGGATAACAAGCCAATATACTATAATAATTCTATTTTTATCTTCTAAAAACAATAAGAAATGAAAATTTTAAAATAACATTTGCTAAAGCATCAATATTTTAATATACTTTGGAATAAATATAGCAAAATATATGAGATCTTTATACTGAAAATTAAAATTTTGCTAAGAAAAGTGGTCTAAATAGTGGAGAGATACTATTTTGAGGATTGGAGGGCCCAAAATTACCATATGACAATAGTAATTATAATTTCAGTAGCACTAGATGGTAATATAAAATAACCTAGAATATCTATGACAATGTTAAAATCAGAACAACAAAATTGGAAGCCTTACTATGATTCTAACTGAGTAAGAGAGTATGTTATTGGCATAAGAACATAATACATTGGTATGTGTTATTAGCATACATATGGACTGAACAGAATAAAAACTTCAAAGATAGGCTTCCATATGGGTGGTCAATTAATTTTTATCAAAGATATCAAAACAATTCAATGAGAAAAGGAAAGTCTTTTCCACTAATAGTGCTAGAACAACATGATATCCAAGGGGAAAAAATGAACTTTGATCATCTCACATCATGCAAATAATAATAATTTGTGATAGGTCATAAATCTGAGTTTAACTGCTATTATTACAAATCTGATAGAAGAACACATAGGAGAATATCCTGACAACCTTGAGGTAAGCAAAAGTTTCTTAGGATACAAAAAGTGCTATCTCAATAAATTTGATACATTGTGTATCACCAAAATTTAAAACCTCTACACATCAAAAGACATGATTAAGAAAATAAAAAGACAAGCCACAAATTGGAAAAACGTATTTTCCATTTACATTTCTAACAATGAACTTGTATATATAAGACATAAATACCAGCAAATCAATAGAAAAAAGACAACCAAATTTTAAAATGGGCAAAAGACTTTCACAGACACTTCATAAAAGAAGACATATGAAAGACAAATATGCCCATGAAAAGATACTTTAATTATTACTCATTAGGGACATGCAAATTAAAATCATAATCAGATGTCACTACATGCACATTTGAATGGCTAAAATTTTAAAAAATTGAAATACTATATATTGGCAAAAAAGTATTACACAGGAACTCTCATACATTGCTGGTGAAATGTAAAATAGTATAATTACTTTGGAAAATTGTATGGCTATGTCTTATCAAGTTTTGTCATTCACCTGCTCTAGGACTCAGGAATTCCACCTCTAGCTATTTATTTAAGAAAAATGAAAACATATTCACAAAGAGACTTGTACAAAAATTTTCACAGTGCTGCATTTGTAATAGCCACAAGTAGAAATGATGGAAATGTCCATTAAAAGGAAAATAGATAAACAAATTGTAGAATATTTATACAATGGAATACTACTTAGAAATAAGAAGAAACTATTAACACTTGAAGTAATATGAAATATCAAAAAATTTTGAGATGAAGAAATCACATATTGCATAAAAGAAAAGAGTAAATACTGCATAAGTCTATTTATATGAAATTCAAGAACAAACAAGACTAATCTATGGGTTGGAAATCAGAACAGAAAATGTTTCTCTGAGGTAGAGGACAGGATTCCTGGAAAGTGGCATGGAAGAACTTTTGCTGGGATGCAATATTCTATATCTTTATGGATGCTGATTATGTATGTATGTACATTTGTCAAAATTCTTAAACCATCTGTACATTTACTACATATAAATTTTAATACACTAAAAATTAAAAATTGTAAAAGTAAGCAAAAATAACACATTCTAGAAAAGAAAGAAGTAATAAGTCTGACTCAGCTATTGAAAAGCTGAATGGTTCTAAAACAATGGAGAAAAAGTGATTTTGCAGTTCAAAATCTTCCAAAAAACAAATTACCAGGCTCTTTCTGAAGAGAGAAAAACTAGGCTTTGAGATGTGTGTGATCTTGACAAGAGCAGATCAGACAAGGACAATTTTAAAAAGTTAAATTACAAGCTGAGTTCACCTTTGAACTTCAGTGTAAAAACCCAAAATGAAATGTGATCAAACCAAGTCTAACAATCTTTAGAAAGATGCTATTTCATGGCAGATTGAGTGTAACATGAGTTAAACACAGGAAAATCTCTTATTCTAATTTACTGTGTAAACTGGCTAAAGAAAATTCCATGGGGTAATTTCTACAGATGCAAATAAGAAGCATCTTATCTTCTAGGAACAAATGAAAAGATACTCAATTTTACTAATAATCAAGGAAATATGTTTAAAAAATGATATGTCACTTTACATATTTTTTTTTGCTCTAAATTAAAAATACCAAGGTTGACTAGAATGTGGATCAAAGGGAACATATGCCCTGCTGACAAAATGCAAATTCATACATTCATTTTTGGGGAACAATTAATGTTACCTACAGAACTAGGCTCACTCTTTGACCCAGCAATTCCATTTCTAAGTATATATCGAGAAACGAAAGAATTACCGTGACAATTAGAGGTAGGCTCGTGTATTGAGCTGGGTGGGAAGAGATGGTGTGTTTCAGCCATGGGGTAAAAAAGAGACCCCAGAGGCCGAGCGCGGTGGCTCACCCCTGTAATCCCAGCACTCTGGGAGGCCAAAGAGGGCAGATCACGAGGTCAGGAGTTCGAGACCACCTGGCCAACATGGTGAAACCCGTCTCTATTAAAAATTCAAAAATTAGCCAGACATGGTGGTGTGTGCCTGTAATCACAGCTACTCAGGAGGCTGAGGCAGGAGAATCGCTTGAACCTGGGAGGCGGAAGTTGCAGTGAGCTGAGATTGCCCCACTGGACTCCAAACTGGGCAAAAAAAAGAGACTCTGTCAAAAAAAAAAAAGAGAGAGAGAGAGAGACCCCAGAGACAGGCACTGGTAGTGTCTACCCAAGTTCTGTCATTGGAAGAGGAAGTCTTACCTATATGATTTGGGAGTATCTGGTTTCTGGTTTGGAGATAAAGGGGACTGCTTTTATTGGATACGTATCCCACATTGTTTTTCCCTGGTTTGTTTAAATATTCAGTTAATATAAAACTCCTTGTTCTGACACTCTATGCATCAAGCAATATCCCATTTCCCATGAAGACCTGCCTATAAAAAGAGAATACCTCAATCATCTAGGTTTTTGACAATTTCTGATTCCTGAGGGTAATTTCTTAAAAAGCTCTAAAACTGGCATCTAATTATGATTCGGATCTTCATATACTTTGATTATAGGAAGCGAATTTATGCCAATCTGAGTGATCTGGACATATTTCTCATTGAATTCCTGAAATGGACATTCTGGTTTGCATGACTCTTGTGTGCCCTGGAGTTAGTGTAAGTTTCTCCCTCAAGAGATGATGACGGCCAGCACTGATTGACAAGCATGATTTCTGGGTCTTCACTAGAATTCAGATCCAGCTGTTCTCATCTTAAGTTGACAGCACTATCTCACTTTCATCTTCCAACCCCTGTTGTTGATTCCTGCACTGATTATGTCAGTGTTTAACTAATGAAAATTAAGTTACAAATCAGAACTAAAATATACGAAATCATTTCTAAAACTCAACAAATTTTGAAAAGTCAACTAGTTATATCTTAAGTATGTAAAAATTGGTATAAATAACCCTGTCCAGAAAGTCCTAGCCAGAGCAATCAGGCAAGAGAAAGAAATAAAAGGCATCTAAATAAGAAAAGAAGAAGTCCAACTATCTCTCTTTGCAAAGTCCAAGTATCTCTCTTTACACACAATATGATTGTATACCTAGAAAACCCCATAGTCTCTGCCCAAAGGCTCCTGGAACTGATAAATGACTTCAGTAAAGTTTCAGGATACAAAATCAATGTACGAAAATCAGTAGAATTTCTATACACCAGTAACATCCCAGCTAAGAACCAAATCAAGAATGCAATACTGTTCACAATAGCCACAAAAAGTATAAAACACCTAGGAACTCAGAAATCAGGGAGGTGAAAGACCTCTACAATGAGAATTACAAAACACTGTGGAAAGAAATCAGAGACAATACAAACAAAATAGGAAAATATTTCATGTTCAAGGATAGGAAGAATCTATACTGTTAAAATGGTCATACTGCCCAAAGCAATTGACAGATCCAAATGCTATTCCTATCAAACTACCAATGATATTTTTCACAGAATTTGAAAAAACTATTCTAAAGTTCATATGAAATCAAAAAAGATCCCAAATAGCCAAAGCAATCTTAAGCAAAAAGAACAAAGCCAGAGGCCTCACACTACCTGAGTTAAAACTATACTATAAGGCTTCAGTAACCAAAATAGTATATGGTATTGGTACAAAAACAGACACACAGACCAATGGAACAGAAAAGAGAACTAAGAAGTAAAGCCACACTCCTACAGCCATTTGATTTTCAACAAAGTCGACAACAACAAGCAATAGAGAAAGAACACCCTAGTCAATAAATGGTGCTGAGAAAACAAGCTAGCCACATGCAGAAGATTGAAACTGGATCCCTTCCTTTAACCACATGCAGAGATCAACTCAAGATGGATTAAAACTTAAATGTAAAACTATAAAACTAGAGAAACCCTAGAAAATAACCTAGGAAGTACCACTTTGGACATGAGCCCTGGCAAAGATTTCATGACAAAGACTCCAAAAGCAATTGCAACAAAACCGAAAATTAACACATGGGACCTAATTAAACTAAAGAGCTTCTGCACAGCCAAAGAAACTGTCAACAGAGGAAACAGACAGATGCATAGTTTGTCAGACGTGTAGTCTGCAAATATTTTTTCACTACAGAATGGGAGAAAAGATTTGCAAACTTTCCATCTGATAAAAGTTCTAATATTTAGAATCTATAGGAAACTTAAACAAATTAACAAGCAAAAAACAAATCATTCCACTAAAAAATGTGTAGTGGATATCAACAGACACTTCTCAAGAGAAGACATACATGTGGCCAACAAGCCTACGAAAAAATATTCCACATCACTAATCGTCAGAGAAATGCAAATCAAAACCATAGTGAGATACCATTTCACACCAGTCAAAATGGTTATTACTAAAAAGTAAAAAATAGCAGATGCTGGCAAGGAAGTGGAGGAAAGGGAACACTTATACACTGCTGGTGGGAATGTAAATTAGTTCAGCCATTGTGGAAAGCAGTTTGAATATTTCTCAAAGAATTTAAAACTATCATTCAACTCAGCAGTCTCATTACTGGGTATATACCTAAAGGAATATAAATTGTTCTACCATAAAGACACAATTGCAGCACTTTTCACAATAGCAAAGACGTTAACTCAATCTAGATGCCCATCAGTGGCGAAAATATGGTACACATACACCATACACAATGGAATACTACACAGCCATAAAAAAGAACAAAATCATATCTTTTGTAGCAACATGAATGCAGCTGAAGGCCATTGTCCTAAGTGAATTAACACAGGAACAAAAAAACCAAATACTACATGTTCTCATTCATAAGTGGGAGCTAGTCACTGAGTACACACTGGCAAAAAAAAAAAAAAAAAAAAAAAGGAACAATAGATATACCAGGACGTACTTGAGGATGGAGGTGGGAGAAGGGTGAGAATGGGAAAACTACCTTGTCCATATATTAGGTACTATGCTCATTACCTGGGTGATGAAATAAGCTGTACACCAAACTTCCATGACATGCAATTAATTCACCCATGAAACAAATCTGCACATGTACTTCTTGAACCTAAAATAGAAGTTGAGGAAAAAGCTGCTGGACACAAACACAAGTACATATGTACACACAGCACCTATATTTTGAAATCAATTTAATTAGACAGGATTTTTTTTAAAGAGTTGTAAACCTAGAAAAGATAGGCATATCATGACCAAGCACTAACCAGTGGAGAAACTATCTACTTGCAGATTTACCTAATGATAATTTTGCTTTAAGATGATAAAGAGCAACATAAATAAGCCATACAAAAGCAGCTGACCCCATTAGGTCTTGAATATAACCATGTTTCACAACAATCACACCTTACAACTCCTTTGGTTGACTTTTTTTTTTTTTTTTCATCTAACATTTTTGCCTTTCAACAAATAATGTTCACTCACTGGTGCCTCTGGCCCATTAATTCTGCTTGGCTTTCTTTGAAATTTTGGAAAAATCAGCCGAACCCATTAGGTCTTGAATATAACCGTGTTTCACAACAGTCACACCTTACAACTCCTTTGGTCGACTTTTTTTTTTTCATCTAACATTTTTGCCTGTCAACAAATAATGCTCACGCACTGGTACCTCGGGCCCATTAATTCTGCTTGGCTCTCTTTGATATTTTGGACAACACGCTTCTCAGGTGATTGCAATATGAGTCAAGTAGAAAAAGAGGTTGTCAACAGTCCCAGTGAGGTCCTAAAGCTTGGCAGTGGGTCTCATGGAGAGCCTGGTGCTGTCACCGCATCAATCAGCCCTGGAGCACACTGTTATTATCACAACCAGTCATTCCACACTGCAATCACAACAGGAGAGAAGAAAGCCTTCTCTTCACAACTGACTGCAAGCAGCTTGATCCCTGTAACCTTGAAAAGTACAGGAATGTCACAGGTAGGAGTTTCCCCGTGACACATCTACATCTCCTTTCTTCCCACTGCATTGACCCCCCTCCTTCACCCAAATCTTCATTCTTCTCAAATTGGGAGATAGTCATGAATGAGACTGTGTGAGCACAAGAATCTGGCTACAAGCCAAAAGGACAAACTAAAGGTATCACAGAGGTGAAGGAAAGGTATAATTTTGGAGTGCTACAGAAGAAAAATCCGCAGGCAGAGGCTGCTGGGGGCACCTGACAGTGTTCTTTGTGAATGAAAACGGATTGCTAGCTTCAGCTAGTGATTCTTAGCAGGGCCCATTTCTGGACAAAATAAAAAAGAATGTAAAGTTTGTCATTTTTTTTTTTTTTTTGCCACTTGCATTCCTGTCCTTCTTTCCATTCTCTTATAAGAATCTTTTCCCTAAGTTTCCTACATTCCCTGGTTACCAAACTGGGTTCCCTGGTTGCCAAACTGGCCCTTGATGTATGCTTATGTTGGAAAGAATCATCCCATATACCACATAAATATTTAAGGAACTGCTATAGTTTACTGTGATGCTTTTTCTGGAGAATTTGGATTTGAATGGAGGATAATATCTCAATTCAGAGAAATAAGACTTGACTGGTGACTGCCTCTCTTGATCCAGACTCAATTGCAGCTTACTGAGTCTAGAGCTAGAAATCATTTCTTCATATGTTGGTGAGAACAGCATGTGAACCAAGTTCATTTAAAGCTAATAACAATTATAGACACAGCTGCTAGTTATTTATTAACTACTCCACTTACCAGATGCTTTTATCAGTTATCTCATTCAGTCTTCACAATAACAATATTAACAGATACTATTATTCCCATTTTATTGGTAAGGAAACTGACAAGTAATTCTAAGCAACTAAGCATCAGAGCCAGTAAAAGGCCAAGCTGGACCCTGAAAGACCTGGAGCTCTCCGTTACAGAACAACATCTCAAGAAGCAGAACTTCAGTTAAGTTCTAAAAACTAAAATATTCACATTTATACTGGATTTCTCTTTTCATAACTTTCATTTTAGGTTCAGGGATACACGTGCAGGTTTGTTGTAGAGGTAAACTGTGTGTCACAGGGGTTTGGTACACAGATTATTTCATCACCCCAGTAATACACATAGTACCCAATAGGTATTTTTTTGATCCTCTCTCTCCTCCCATCCTTCACCCTCAAGTAGGCCCCAGTATGTGCCGTTCCCCTCTATGTGTCCACGTGTTCTTGTTGTTTAGCTCCCACTTTTAAGTGAGAACATGCAGTATTTGGTTTTCTGTTCCTGTGTTAGTTTGCCTAGCTCCATCCATGTGCTACCAAGGACATGATTTTGTTCTTTTTAATGGCTGTGTAGTGTTCCATGTTGTATAATGTATATTAGCCATATTTTGTCCATTGATGGGCATGGAGATTGAGTTAACGTCTTTCCTATTGTGAAACATGCTGCAATGAACAAACACGTACATGTGTCTTTATGGTAGAACAATTTATATTCCTTTAGGTATATACCCAGTAATGAGATTGCTGAGTCAAATGGTAGTTTAAAATTCTTTGAGCAATCTCCAAACTGCTTTCCACAATGGCTGAACTAATTTACATTCCCACCAGCAGTGTATAAGTGTTTCCTTGTCTCTGCAACCTTGCCAGCATTTGTTATTTTTTTGACTTTTTAATAATAGCCATTCTGACTAGTATGAGACGGTACCTCACTGTAGTTTTGATTTGTATTTCTGTGATGATTAGTCATGTGGAGCATTTTTCATATGCTTGTTATATGTCTGCTTTTGAGAAGTGTCTGTTCATATCTTTTGCACATTGTTTTAGTGGGGCTGTTTGCTTTTCACTTGTTTATTTAAGTTTCTTATAGATTCTGATATTAGACTTTTGTCAGATGCATGGTTTGCAAATATTTTCTCCTATTCTATAGGTTGTGTGTTTGCTCTGTTGATAGTTTCTTTTGCTGTGCAGATGCCATTTAGTTTAATTAGGTCCCATTGCCCAATTTTCGATTTTGTTGCAATTGCTTTTGGAATCTTCACATGTAATCCTTAGTAGGTCCTATGTCCAGAGTTGTAGTTCCTAGGTTATCTTCCAGGGTTTATATAGTTTTATGTTTTACATTTAAGTTTTTACTCCATCTTAAGTTAATTTTTGTATATGCAGTTTCAGTCTTCTGCATATGGCTAGCCAGTTATCCCAACACCATTTATTGAATAAGAAGTCCTTTCCTCATTGTTTGTTTTTGTTGGCTTTATCCAAGATCAGATGGTTGTAGGTGTGTGGCATTATTTCTGGGCTTTCTATTCTGTTCCATTGTTCTCTGTGTCTGTTTTTGTGCCAACATCATGCTGTGTTGATTACTGTAGCCTTATGATATAGTTTGATGTCAGGATACTGAATTTCTAATGTAGCAATATAATACAGTTATGACACTGAAAGAGATTAGTAAAACATATCTACCTGCGGTATCCACCTACCCCAAAGGAATACTGTGATGATTCAAGAGTCTTCAAATACCTGGGCCTTCTTCTAAAAAGACCGCATATTAGAATATATCCCTGTTTCATTATTTTTTTAAAAAAAAATATAAAGTCCTAGACATGAATAATAAAGAAAATATCCATGCATTCTAAAAAGAAGAAATAATATACATAACATTCTTTGACTAAAATGCAAAAAATAGCAACAAAATAAAAAACCAAAAAGGACCTTTCACCTAGAAATTAAAACACATGTTATAAAATAACACTTGGGTCAAGAATATTACATTGAGGAGAAAAAAACCAGACTCCAAATGTATATGCTGTATGATGTTATTTATATAAAGTTAGCAAGCAAACGAATCCATGGCAATAAAGATTAGAATCAAGGCCAGGTGTAGTGGCTCACGCCTGTAATCCCTGCACACTGGGAGTCTAAGGTGGGCACATCACTTGAGGTCAGGAGCTCAAGATCAGCCTGGCCAACATGATGCAACCCCATCTCTACTAAAAATACAAAAAAGTTAGCCAGGTGCGCCACACACCTATAATCCCAGCTATTCAGGAGGCTGAGGCCTGGGAATCACTTGAACCTGGGAGGCAAAGGTTGCAGTGAGCCAAGATCACACCATTATACTTCAGCCTAGAAGACAGAGCAAGACTCTGTCTCAAAAAAAAAAAAAAAAAGATTAGAATTGCGGTTACCTTTGAATATTGACTGCAAATGGGCACAAATAAACTTTCTGGTGTGTAAAATAGTCTAAATCTTGATCTAAATGATGGTTGCCTAGATCTGAAAACTTACTAAGCTATACACTGAAAATCTGTGCATGTTAATATATATAAATTTTACCTCAACTTAAGTAAATCAACCAATGTAATTCATTACATTAAAAATTAGAAGAAAAATTGTATTATCATTTCATAGTTACAGAAAAAGAATTAAATAAAATTCATGATCCATTAATTAAAAAAAAAAATCTAGGAATAGTAGGAAACCTCCTTAATCTGATATAAGGTGTCATAAAACAAAAACCATCCTGTTTTTCCTGAGTTTCCTGTCATCCAGAGTTTCCAATAGAAACTCTGATATGCTGTTTGGGGAACAATACATTGGACCATACACTGTAAACTGAATACTTAACATTGAAGTACAAAAATTTTCCTCTAAGATCAAGAATAAAGCAAAGATGCTTGTTATCTCAACTTTTATTCAATATCATACTGGAGGTCCTAGACAGAGCAATAGATATTGTCCTTATTTGCAAGTGAATGATTGTGCATTTAAAAAACAAAATAATTTAGAGATAAATTATTATTTTTAATAAGTACATTAAGCAAGATCTCAATACTCAAATTACAAAAATTAATTGTATTTTATATGTAAATAGAACTATTAGAAAACTAAATTTTAAAATAGCATTTACAAAAACTTTAAATACCTTGGAATAAATCTAATAAAATCTAATGTGCATAAAACTTCAGAGAATTTTTTTTCTTTTTTAAAAATAATTTCAACTTTCATTTTAGATTTAAGGAGTACAGACGGAGGCTTGTTACCTAGATATGTTGTATGATGCTGGCACTTACGGTATGATGGATGCCTTCTCTCAGGTACTGAGTATAGCACCCAATAAGTAGTTTCTCAATCCTTACTCCCCTGCTTTCCTACCCACTCTGGTAGTCCCCAGTTTGGGTCACAATATTTTATGACAAGAAGTACCCAATGTTAGATTCTAAGTAAGAACATGCAGTATTTGGTTTTCTGTTCCTACATTAATTCACTTGGATAATGGCCTCCAGCTGCATTCATGTTGCTGCAAAGGAATGGATTTTGTTTTTTTATGGCTGTGTAGTATTCCACGGTATACATGTACCACATTTTCTTTGTCTAATCCATGACTGATAGGCACCTAGTTTGACTCCGTATCTTTGCTGCTGTGAGTCGTACTGTGATGAACATGCGAGTGCCCGTCTTTTTGGTAAACAATTTATTTTCTTTTGAATATATACCCAATAATGGGATTGCTGCATTGAAAGGTAGTTCCATTTTAAATTCTTTCAGAAATCTCCAAACTGCTTTCCACAGGGGCTGAGCTAATTTACATTCCCACTAATCATGCATAAACGTTCCCTTTTCCCCATAGCCTTGCCAGCATCTGTTGTTTTTTAACTTTTTAATAATAGCCATGCTGATTGGTATGAGACGGTATCTCACTGTGGTTTGGAATTAAATTTATCTGATGATTAGTGATGTGGAGCATTTTTTCATATGTTTGTGGGCTACTTGCATGTCTTATTTTAAAAGTATCTGTTCATGTCTTTTGCCCATTTTTTAATAGGGTCATGTGTTTTTTGCTTGCTGAACTGTTTAGGTTCCTTGTAAATTCTGGACATTAAACCTTTGTCAGATGCATAGTTTGCAAACATTTTCTCCCATTCTGTAGTTTGCCTGTTTACTCTGTTGGTCGTTTCTTTTGCTGTGTAAAAGCTCTTTAATTTAATTTGGTCCTGCTTGTCAATTTGGGTTTTGTTGCAATTGCTTTTGAGAACTTAGTCATATAGTCTTTCCCAAAGCTCATGCCCAGAATGGTGTTTCCTAAGTTCTCTTCTAGAAGTCTAGCAGTTCGAGGTCTTGTGTTTAAATCTTTAATTCATCTTAAGTTCATTTTGGTATATGTTGAAAGGTAGGGACCCAGTTTTATTCTTCTGCATATGGCTACCCAGCTATCCCAGCACCATTTATTGAATAAGGAGTCTTTTCCCTATTGCTTATTTTTTTTCAACTTTGTCAAAGGTTAGATGGCTGTAGGTGTGTGGCTTTATTTCTGGGTTCTTAGAACACTAGGTATTATAAACATATCAGTTCTTCCCCAAATCAATTGATAGATTCAATGCAACTACAATAAAAATCCCAGCAAAGATTTTTTGGGGGATTGATGGAAATTGACACATTTTTGAAATTAATTTTTGAAATGCAATTTAACAGGGTCAGGCACAGTGGCTCATGCCTGTAATCTCAGCACTTTGGGAGGCCAAGGCAGAAGGATTGCCTGAGTCTAGGAGTTTGTGGTTGCAGTAAGCTATGACTGCACAGCTACCCTCTACCTGTGTGACACAGCAAGACTCTGTTCCTAAAAAAAAGAAGAAAAGAAAAAGAAAAAATTGCAAAGAACCAAGAACAGACAAAATGGTTTTGAAGAATACATTTGGAAACTCGACACCACTGAATACCATGCTGTATTAATTAAGATAGGTGGCACTAGTGTAAGCTTAGGCAAATGGACCAGTGAAGCAGAAGAGAGAGCACTGAAATAGACCCTGGCATACACATGTGATTTATGACAGAGGTGGCACTGCAGAATTGTTGGTAAAACAGAATTGTCAACACATAATGGTGGATCAATTAACTACCCATACAGAAAAAAATTAATATTGATTCCCACCTGTATCATGTAAAGAATCAACTCTACATGGTTAGCAGATCTGAAAGGGAAATTTAGAATATGATGTATAAGAATATCTCATGATCTTATCATAGGCAAAGATTGATCAAACAGAAAAATAAAAGCAATAACCATAAACGGAAAAAATATAAATTGGATAATATAAAAATTAAGAACTCCTGCTCATCAAAAGACTCACTTAGAGAGTTAAAAGGCAAGATACAGAGCAGGAGTCCATATTTGCAATACTTACATTTGACAAAGGTTCAGAACATGTAAAAATTTCTTTAATATAAAGAGCATATAAAGAATTTCTCTTCTTTTAATAAGACAGACAATCTGATAGAAACATGGGCAAAGGACTTGAACAGACATTTCACAAAAGATAAACTCTAAACAGATAATAAAACATGAAAAAATGCTCAATTCATCATCAGGAAAGTGCAAATCTAAAACTACAATAATTAAATTTAAGAAAATTGATAATTCCAAGTTTATATGGAGCAACAGAAACTCTGATACACTGGTTGGGGGACCATACATTGGAACAATCACTTTGAAAAACAGTTTGGAAGTATTTACCAAAGCTGAACATACAACATGACACATCACCCATCAAATCCTCTCATAGGTATATACCACACGGAAATGCGTATATATGTACCAGAAAATATGTATAAGAATGTTCATAGTTGTATTATTCCGAATTGTCACTAACTGGAAACAATATGTTAATCAACAGATGAAATATTAAATTTTGGTATATTAATACATGGAATTTTATTCAGCAAATAAAATGAATAAACTTGTTACATGCTGCAACATGGAAGAATCTTACAAGCATAAGGTTAAGTGAAAGAAGGTAGACACAAAAGAGAAGCAAGACTATAATTTCATCTGTATAGAGTTGGCACACAAGTGAAATAAATCTGGAGTTTTGAAAGTCAGATAGTGGCACCCTCTAGGGAGTACAGAAGCCGTAGTGACTGGGAGGGGACAGAGTAGGGTTTCTTGATGTTCTATTTCCAGGGATGCTCTATTTCTTGATATGTTAGGGGTTACACAGGTATGTTCACTTTGTAAAAATTACTGATATGTATACTTATGATTTATTCTCTTTTAATATATTATACTTCAGTGGAAAAAGTATTAAAAAGGAAAAAAGTTGAGAAAGTATGAATATGCAAAATTAATAAGTGGAAAATAGTTATCAAAATGAAGGAAACTTTTTTTAAAAAATGGGACTACTTTGCACAACTCCACACAAATAAATTTGAAAAGCGAGATAAAGTCATTTATTTTCTAGAAAAATACAACTTACTCTAATAGAAACAGAAAATCTAAACATCCTAATTACTGAGAAAGAGAGAAAGGGAAATGGTACAACTGTACATATGAAACAAATGAGAGAGCTGTTTGGAACAATAGTAGAATTTAGCACAGTAGTAGTTTACAAAGTCATCATGCAAAAATCAATAGCCTTTATCGATACAAATACAACAGCTAGAATGTGTAATAGAAGACATTTTATAGGATGACCACAAAGGAAAATAAAATACCCAGAAGTAAACTTGACTAGAAATTGTCTCAAATTCATATGAGGAAAGCTACAAAACATCCCAAAAATATTTTTAAAAAATAGAGATAAACAAATAGAAAGACACACTGTGTTGTTAGATTATAAAGCTCAATATTCTGAAAATGTCAATTGTCGTTCAGTGCAATATTTAAATGCAATGTGACCTCAATAAACTATCAACATGCTTTTGTCCAGAGCTGAACAAAATGATTACAAATATTAGTTGGAAGAACAATAGCCTAGAAAGCCCTGAAAAAGAAGAACAAAGGGGTCAGGAATAGGGATAGGCTAGCCTTATTAAATATTAAAATAGAATTAAAGCTACTGTAAGTATACCATTGTGGTAGGAATAGACTGACCAGTGAAACATAGCAGAAAATCCAGAAATAAATTCAATGCATTTGGAAATGTACATGAAAAGGCAGCATCTCAGATCAATGGGAAAAAGAAGTACTTTCTAATAAAAAGTACTGGGATAAGTAGAAAGCCACATGGAAAAAGACAGTATTGGATCCACTCTTCATACCACACCCAAAAGTAAATTCAAATGTAGCAGAATCAAATGTTAAACCCCAATGAAACCATGCAAGTCCGAGAAATAAGATTTCAGAAAACTTGGGATAATTTCTCTTTAATTTGAGAAGAAGGCTACTTTCCAAATTATGATTTGACTAGAAGAAAAAAGAAAGTGATACATTTAATAATACAATTTTTAAAAACTGAATAGCAAAATAAACACGATTAGCAAAGTAAAAAGTCAAACTGAACAAAATAGTTGAATATTGTGTCACAAAGAGTTAGTAATTAAATATATAAAATGCTTCTAAAAACTGAGAAGTCAAAGGCACAAAATTCTATAGAAAAACGGGATAGAGATAAAAACAAACATTTTAGTCAAAAAGAAACACAGCCAGGTAAGGTGACTCAAACCAGATGCTAGTGACTGGTGAGGGTCTCACTCTGTTGCCCAGGCTGGAGTGCAGTGGTGCGATCATAGCTCACTGCAGCCTCCACCTCCTGGGCTCAAGTGATCCTTCCACCTCAGCCTCCTTAGTAGCTAGGACTACAGGTGTGAGCCACTACACCCAGCTAATTTTTAAGTAATTTTTTTTGTAGAGACAGAATCTCACTATGTCATCCAGGCTGATCTTGAACTGCTGGCCTCAAGGAATCCTCCCACCTCACTTCCGAAAGTTCTGGGATTACAGGTGTGAACCACCATGCTTGGAGATTGGCAGTAAAAGTTCGAATACATTGACCCTTTGATATAAAAATGCTACTTATAAAAATATCATAAATATGCACTAGCAAAATATAAAGACATTCAAACACATCAAATTCACAAAACCATTCATTAAAATAGTTTGTAAAAGAATTTGTAAATGCAAAATATTTTTAAAAACCCAGATCACTAGGGAAAAGATAAATAAGTTTTGGCACATCCACACAGTGGCATACTAGAAAGAAATATGGAGTCTCTCCACACACTGCTATAGAATGATACCTAGTGCGTAATGCTAGACAAAAAAGGCAAGTTGGGGGATCAGGCGTGGTGGCTCACACCTGTAATCCTAGCACCTTGGGAGACCGAGGTGGACGGATCATGAGGTTGAGAGATCGAGACCGTACTGGACAACATGGTGAAACCTCATCTCTACTAAAAATACAAAAATTAGCTGGGGATGGTGGCGCAGGCCTATAATCCTAGCTACTCTGGAGGCTGAGGCAGGAGAATTTCTTGAACCCAGGAGGCCAAGGTTGCAGTGAGCCGAGATAGCACCACTGCATTCCAGCCTGGGCGACAGAGCAAGACTCCACCTTAAAAAAAAAAAAAAGGCAAGTTGGGGAAGTGTATAGTCATATAATTGTGTGTGTGTGTGTGTGTGATATTAGCTGTTTACCTAGTTTGGTGGCATTACCACACAGAATGGAAATGTCTCAAGTAACTTTAAAATGCAGTATTTTGAATACTAACCCCTACTGGAATACTAGGCCCTCCTTGTTTGTGGTTTCTGTATCCATGCAGTCAACCAAACAGAGATCAAAAATACTCAGAAAAAAATTGTCCGTACTGAACAGGTATAGACTAATTTTTCTTGTCATTATTTCCTTAACAATACAGTGTTACAACTAATTACGTATCATGTACATTGTATTAGGTATTATAAATGATCTAAAGATAATTTAAAGTATATGGGAGGATGTGCATAGGTTATATACAAATACCATGTCATTTTATGTAGAAGATCTGAGTATCCTCAGATTTTAGTATTCCATGGAGGTCCTGGAATTGATTCCCCAGAAATACTGAGAGGCAACTATACATTCTAAGGACCAAACAATGGCAAACACAACTTAAACTTTTTTCAGTAATCACATAGTTAGCTGTAGTCTTCATATTATTATTCTGATTCTGTTATATATTTACTGTGGAGTAAAGAAAATAAGAATATTAGTGCTGCTCAGAATCAGGAATGTTTGTGTGGAACAAAAGAATGCAGATGTAAGAATAGTTTAAATAAAAAGTCTATAGCCCTAAATTTGACCTGGCAATAGTGTGAAATCGTGATGTGCTTTGCAATAATAAAAAAAAAATTCTTATTCCTTAGTTCTGTCCACTGGAAAAGCCTAGAAGCAATGATCAATCCAGAAGCAACAGCCACCCCACCAGCCAGATGGTGATCTTACATACTGCTTCCCTTTACAAAGATCCAGGGCTCCTTGGAAAAATGGCTGATCCCAGATGTGGGTCAAGAAATACACAACATCTTGTCACACAAGAATAAGAAAAATATTATTAGGACTATTCAAACTTAGTCAAATGGATGCAACAGCCAGCTTGAAAGGCCCCCACTAGCTAATGACAGAATAATTTGAGCAGCAATACAATAATACAGTATCTAAAATGAATCAAAACTTACCAAATATGTTTGAATTCATGAGTTGATAATGACACTTCAAAAAATTCATTAGTTATTTTTGGAAAATGTTAGAGATCTAATTCATTATTTTGAAAACTGGTTAATACAGAAAAAGAATTAAGCATTTATTCTTCCTTAATTATGCAAAATATACCACAAGGTAAATAAATAGCTGAAAAAGAATGTTTCTGTAAAGTATTCAAGCTAGTAAATGAAGAAAGAATAATAGAATAGTGTATTCTGAGGCTCTTAATGAATTAATGGATCCAGGCAATGATCATTAATGGCTGTTAACGTCTCAAAAAGAGAGACAACCAGACATTATATGCCTCCTGATGGATGTACACAATGTCACTTGTAAAATATTCTTACTAAAAAAAGTCAAGCCTGAGTCTGATCAAGCATCCATATCAAACTACTAATTCATGGAAAATAAAAGGAAAATAAAGCATCCTGAACAATACCAAAGAGATAGGAAAAACTACAGGTAACAAATAAATGGTAAGAAGAAAAAGATGGAGAACAGATAAATTAAATATGCCTTAAGAGATACATTACTCAATTGCAATGTATGGGCCTTATTTGGATTCTAATTTAAGCAAACTATGTGCAAACCAGTCATGAACTCTTTAACTGACCAGGTATCAAGGAAATTGTTAATTTTGGTGTGTTATGTTTAAAGAAAGAGTCCTTAATGTTTTAGAGATTAAAATATTTACAGATGAAATAGTAAGCATCTGAATTTGCTTTAAAAGAACACAGATAGGGTACCAAACAAGTAGCGATGAAACAAGACTGGCCATAAATTGATGATTGTCAAATCTGAGCAATGAGCACCTGGGAGTTCATTATAACATTCTCTCAATTTGTTTAGATTTGAAATTCTTCATAATAAATTTTAAAAGTTCAAAACATCATTATTCCTTTTCATTCATCCAAGCATTCATTCAAAACATACTGAGTAACCACTAAGGATTTGAAAAGGAACAAAAACCTCTGGGTTTACCTAATTCTGGAGGAAAAATTGACCGTATTAATACAAAATAGAAAAAATAAGGGCAGAATTCTTTTCAATAAAGATATCCCCTCTTCTCCATTCAGGTCACAATAAAAGTGTTATGTTTTATCAGAGCCAAGATAAACTCCTTTGGCATTGCAATTCATCTTCTCCTTATTTAAATAAATATATACATATATTTAAGTTATATATATGTATATTTCTTATAAATAATAATAAATAAAGACCCTTGGATGAGTCTCTAGGAGGCGAACTTCACTCCATCCCGAGGTAAGTTAATAAAGTAGGTGAGCCTGTGCTCACCAGCCTCAGAACACCCCTCTCAGGGCCTTTTCTTAGCTCCACGCCCATGTCCTCTGGCTTCCCTCAGCCCTGCCCTCCCCAACTCCATTGACGTGCCTGCCAGTGGAACGTGGGATACGTTACTTTTAACAGAGCGTTTCATTAAGCAGTCAATGCACTGAATTAAATGTTATGTATTCACGACATGTATTTTGAAATACACATAGGTATGTGATTTCTACACAGAATATTAATTACTGTGGTTTTTAAATTAAAATTCTTCCTAGAACATCTGATATAGTCATAGACACTCTGACCAACATTTCAATTAATCCTACTTAGTATTTATCTTTCATAATATATTCTAAAAGAATAAGTTACTTCTCTCCAAAGAATTCAGCTTGAATTAATCATGTTTGTATCATCTCACTTTTTTATATTCTGTTTCCTTAAAAAAACTAAACACTAGTTCAGAAAAACAAAGTTCACATTAAAGAAGACATAAAAGATTTAAAGTGGACTTTTTAGAGAAGAGAAAACAATGAGACCTAGGTCAAATTTCATAAAGAAAAGGACAAGAGGATTGCTTCACAAACAAAAGAATTAAATTATACATTGATGCAAGGTGGCTCCTGTCTGCTTCACATATCAGGAAAGGGTTTGTAGAATGTTGGACATCACACATGAAATGTGTCAAGTACAGAATTAGTTAAGTTAAAAAGAAAGCAATATGCATATTGTATCGTATACATATGCATGTATACATATCTATTCATACGGCTATGTACAAATATGACAGGAGAATGTCTTGAAATCATTGTTCTGATGATTCAGCATAGCAGGTCAGAGAGGAAGGAGGGCATACCATCCAAATGCACTGATGGTCTCCTGGCCAATGTGGAAGAGGAATGACAATGTACTCTGGTGGGAACACAGATAATAGGCTGGTGCGTAAAAAGCATATGGAAAAACTCTTGGGGCATAGATGTTTAAGATATACGTGTGTGCATTTGTTCATTGCAGCACTGTTTACAAAAGCAAAGACTTGGAACCAACCCAAATGCCCATCGATGATAGACTTGACAGGGAAAATGTGGCAC